>JAXIVJ010001641.1:0-131181 GCA_036785665.1 Chirona hameri | reverse complement strand
GGAAATTAAAGATATTTCAAATGTATTTATTCTCAATGTATGTATTTTTCGGCGCTTCGCTAGCTCATTGTTCTCGAGACATTTTTTTAGGACGCGCATATATGACCAACTGACATTTGGTGACATTGGTAACATCAATATTGACCTGACAAGAATCACGTTCTGTATCTGGAAAATGGAAAATCATCCCCGATAATTTTCAATCGCAGGCGAGAATCGTGGAAAATGTCCGGAGCAGGGTCGCTTGGATATTATCCCATCATCGTGGTCGGCTGACTGCCGCTGCGTTCACCGCCGGCTATTTGCTGTCTTTTAACTTGACTTTTTGCACATGTTGTGTTCTCAAAGTAATTCCTGTTGCGCCCTGGAGGTGGGGGGGGGGGTGAAATCCGCCCCCTCCCCTAATGTTTTTTGAGGATAGCGGAAAAACGGCGGCGCTGCGCGCCGCCCGCCGCCGTGTTTTGCATAGCTGTTCGGAAATCAATTACCCACATTATGTGCAATTCTTGACCTCGGGTCATCTTAGGTTAGGTCACTAGACCAGGTCAAGTGGCCCATGGGTGGAAGTTTTCAAGAAAGTTGGGACAAAATGTCACTTTTGCTTGGTTGTTTTGTTTGGTTGAGGTGAAAATGACCATTGTAATGCCAGATGACCTCTAAATCTGACAAGAGTTGGTGGGGCAAAACACAAAGTTGGTGGGGCAGTGGCCCCACCATTTGAATAGGAAACTCCACCCGTGACGTAACCCCACCACCAAAAAGTTTGCGGTACCACAGCCACAGTTTTTGGACGATCGGTTTCAAACTTGCAGGATTTCATAAGGTGATAGGTACATATAATTCGTTTATCTCGGATTTGTTATATCGGTGACCTAAGGTCGGGTCAATTTCGTGACCTCCTCATTATAAGTCAATGGGGAAATATTCAAATGATTCCTATTCCGAGGACACGCATGATATCAGTCCAATTTCTTCTAGATCATGTTATCATAGGCCATTCTTGTTGATCCAGGTGCAATGTTCGTTCATTGACCCCTACATGGTCAGCCGAGGTTATGAGGTCCCCCACACTTTTTGTCAATAACGCTCGACAGAATGAAGATAGAGAAGTGAACCCGGTAACAATTTGTTTGTCTCGTCGAGACACATCTCCCAATATGCAACATGACCTACTTGGGTCACTACTTAATCTTGACTTGCGGTCAAATTTCTAAGTTGACCTAAACTGGTCAATCTTGAATATTTTTCAACATTGTTTTGATAGACATTATACAAATAAGAATTGCTAATCTAACTCTCATAATGCCAAAAGATGATTTAGTAAATAAAACAAAAGATACGAAACTTTCGGCTTGCGCCTTCATCAGCCATTATTTGTATTGAAGTGAAACCAGTCAACATGCATATGATTAAAAGCGCATTGACGAGACGAACACGATGTCGTCAAAATTATTACCTTATCTTATTTAGGTGAAAGGTTATTTGCGAAAAACTGTTTTTGCCCAAAATAACCTTTTTGACCTTTGATGACTTCTGGAGCCTAAACTATTGACCTGAGCTTACATTTGAGGACGGCAAGTGCGATTGCATTTTTCAAGAGCTTTCGATTTTTTCCCCGTTTGGGGGTTTCTGGAGCGAAGTCCTAAGACTTGAAAATCTGACCTTTGATGACGACCTCTGGTGACCTCAATATTGACCTGAGCCACAAAATGACAACATAGTTTCAAAATGATTTGTTTCAAAATGATTTCTGAATAGCTTTCGAACGGTATTTTCGGTTTTTGTCTACGTCCCATAGGTGCCGAGTTCGAGGGGGGGGGGGGAATCCGCCCCCGCTCCAGTGCGTATAATTCTCAGAGGCCCTTCAAGGCGCGTGTTAAGGTTGTCTAATACCAATTTCACACCTGAGTTGAGTTAAACACGTGTTTTACAGCGCACGCAAAAAAAGCAGATGGATAATATCCTTGCAAATACCGAACGTTCTGCGGAGCGATAATTTTCCAATGGAAAATTCTCCCTGACAGAGTAGATGCCGAACGCGCGAAGGGAACATTATCGGTGGTAATTATTCAGTCGAGAATATCCAAAGGAAAATATTCACAGATACCGAATGCACGCTTAAATGGATTCACGGATGCACATTGGCGCATTACGTCACGGGCCGCGGACAGTCGTGGTATGCTAAGATGAAAATAGACAATACAAACTCACTTTTCATTTGTGAAAAATACGTTCGAATGGTCTACTTATAAACAAAAAACGGACAGGGGCCCCACCAGACAGGGCCTTAGAGGGGTCCCGTATTTCATAAGGGGGTGGGGACTGCAGACTGGTTATTGATTCGACACTGATTGAATCGATTGGAATCGTTAAATCCAATTTCCTTGAATACAAAAATTATTGATTCACCACCAGATCTTTTGATTCATGAATCGTGATTGAATCAAAATCCGCATCAAATCAAGGCTGATTGAATCAAAAGATTTAACGATTCAAGTGCATTAGTAAATTGTGCAAATACATGCAGTCCCATTGGCTACATTCATTTATACTGAAATAGTATTGCTGTAACAATGTTTTAATGATCATATATATGTATGTTTCCATTTGTATTGATTTGACATAAATTCACCGCATATATTTAAATGTTGAATCAAACTTGAATCTATTAAAATATTTGTTTTGATTCTTTGAATCGGAAAGAATCAATTCTCAAAATGTTTACAGTGAATCGAACGGTGATTGAATCATTCAGATTCCAAAATGAATCATGATTGAATCGTTCCAAAAAAAAAGTTGAATCAATAACCAGTCTGGGGGGAGCACGTGGGTCAGTGTGTCCCCCTTGTGTACGCCTCTGGTATGAGGCACACTTCGTGTCTTATTTTATATATTTATATTTTTTCCTTAGAGCTTCGACCCGCTACACATTTTCGCGATAACTTCGCTTTTTTTATATTTTCGCGGTGGGCAGCTTCGGATGAAAATAAAAATGAACAATTTCACTTTGCATTTGTAAACAATACATGCGTTTTTGTATATATAAAATCAGGGCTGCGGAGTCGGAGTCGGTCGGAGTCGGCAGTTTTGACCGGAGTCGGAGTCGATAAATCTTACCGACTCAGACTCCGGCCCGGAGTCGGAGTCGACTTTTTGGCAATTGGCGATTGCTTTGATCGGTAAAATAGTCGTCGGCCTAAGGACATTAACTTGACACCCCTTTCGAAAGAAAATGAGCGGAAAATGAAACATACAGTTTATTCATCTAGCGGTAGATTTCCGCCTGATGAATATAGGACAATAATTTTAACGTCATCTGATGATGATTGGGGTTTTGAACGCACCGACTCTTATGGTGACACGGCGCCCATTTTAACGTCATCGTGCTCGTCTCGTCTCGAGATTCAAATCATAGGCGTAGGAACAGGGGGCGGGGGGGGGGGGCAGCAATGTTACCTGCCCTCCCCCCCCCCCCACACACACACACTTTTGAACGATGTCTCCTCCTCCGATCACTGATATTTATTCGATATGAATGCTTTATATTTGCAAAAATAATGATGCATTTACAACCCCGCAATACCATAGCCCACAAGTGTAAAAACCAGGGGACCGGGGAGTAGAGCCGTTTATGGAATGAGAACCCCATATGGGAATGGGAACGGGATGGAAATGGGTAAGAATGGGGCATTTTTTTGGAAATGTAACGGGTTGGAACTGGTTTGGGACAGATCAATTATTAATTCGGATTGGTACTGGTTTGGGTCTGACTGAATGGGCTGGAACGGAATGGGGGCTGAACATGTGTCTCATGAAGGGCTCCACCGGGGAGGTCAAGGCCCCACTTTTTAGGCTGGGGATCCAACAATATTAACTGCTCCCTAATTTGGAGCGATGTCTAATTCTTCAATCACTGATATTGGTTCGATATGAATGCCTTTTAAGTTCGCAGAATAAGAATTAATTCACAACTTCACAATCATAGGCGTAGGAACGGGGACTGGGGGACCATGGTCCCCCTCTTTTAGGCTGGGGGGCCAACAATGATAACTGGCATTTTTGAGCAATCTATCCCTCATCGATTACTGCTATTGGTTTGAGTTGAATTCCTTGAAGTTGGGAGAATAACTATTCATTCACGACCTTGCATAGGGAAGGGGCCGGGGCCATATGCCCCACTTTTTAGCCTGGGGGTCCAATAATGATAATTGGCCCCTCATTTTTGAGCGATTTCACCCTCTTCGATCACTGGTATTGGTCCGAGATGAATGCCTTACACCTGGGAGAATAATTATTGATTCACAGCATCACAATCATAGGCGTAGGGAAGGGGCCGGGGCCATATGCCCCACTTTTTAGCCTGGGGGTCTAATAATGATAATTGACCCCTCACTTTTGAGCGATTTCACCCTCTTCGATCACTGATATTGGTCCGAGATGAATGCCTTAAACCTGGGAGAATAATTATTTATTCACAGCATCACAATCATAACCGAAGGTTGGTTTAGGCGTAGGGAAGGGGCCGGGCCATATGCCCCACTTTTTAGCCTGGGGGTCCAATAATGATAACTGGCCCCCTCACTTTTGAGTGATTTCACCCTCTTCGATCACTGATATTTGTTCGAGATAAATGCCTTAAAGTTGGGAGAATAACGATGAAATCATAACCCCGCAATGCCATAAACATACCTAAGAACCGGGGTCCGGGGAGGCCAGGGCCCAACGATTTAGGTCGAGGGAGCCAACAATGTTAACTGCATCCCCACTTTTTAGCGATTTCTCCCTCTTACATCGCTGATGTTGTTTCAGTATGGGTGCCTTGTTATGATTACACCTAATTTTCAACCCTCAATATTAAAGCCCATATACGTAGAAACTGTGGCCAGGTGACCAAGGCCCCGCTTTTTGGCCTATGGCTAACGATATTTACTGCTCTCCTTACTTTTGAGCGATTTTCTCTCTTCAATCACTCGCATTGGTTTGGGCTTTGAAGTTCGGAGAAAACTTTGATTTCACAAACCCACAATAGCAATCAATAGGCGTAGGCGGTGGGGGCCGGATGACAGATGGCTAAGACTGTCACATTTTTCAGCTGGGGTAAGTAATGCCATCTGCTCGCCCCCCCCCCCCCCCATTTGAGCGATGTCTTGCACTTCAATCACTGGTAACAGTTTGACAGGTTCGAGCTTTAAAGTTTGAAAAATAACATTTAATTCACAACCCCACACATAAGCGTAGGCACAGGTGGGGCCGGGGAGGAATGGCCCCCGCTTTTTAGGTTTGGAGATCCTTTTGAGCCGCTTCTCCCTCTTCGGTCGCTGGTATTGGTTCAGTATCCGTCCCACCGAGTGAAGTCCGCCCCGTAGCTCAGTCGGGAGAGCGCTAGACTATATAATTATCTGCTGCCCACCCCCCCCCCCCCCCCCAACGTGGGTTCGAGTCGCTGCGCTCAATATTTTGGTTCTGGTGGGGATACCTGTGGCAGGTGGCAGCGGCCGCATTCAAGGTCAGAAGAAGCCAGTGTGCCGGGCGGCATATTTGGAAATGTCGAGTACAAAACCCAGACCTATCATGCTTAACACGCGCCCTGGAGGGGGGGCGAAATCCGCCCACCCCTCCGGTTTTTCGAGGATAGCGCAAAAACGGCGGCGCGCAGCGCCACCGTTTTTTGTATACCTGTTTAGAAATGAACTTTCCGCATTATGTAAAATTATTGGCCTCGGGTCATCTCAGGTCAGGTCACCAGACCAGGTCACGGGATGACCTCAACTCCAAAACGTTTGCAGTAGTACCACAGCCACAGTTTTACGCCGATCGGTTTCAATCTTGCAGAACTTCATAAGGTCATAGATACCAGCTATTTGTTTATCTCGGATTTCGAATATCGGTGACCTAAGGTCAGGTCAATTTTGTGACCGCCAACACTGTTTTATCAATAACTATCGACATAATGAAGATAGAGAAGAGCAAATGGTACCAATATGTTTGTCTCGTCGAGACACGTCTCCCAATATGCAACATGACCAACTTGGGTCACCACTTGACCTTGACCTGAGGCCAAATTTCTCAGTTGACCTAATCCGGTCACCATGAACATGATTCGAAGCGCCTTGACAAGACACACGCGATGGCGTAAACATTATTGCTTTATCTTTATTAGGTAAAAGGTTATTTGCGAAAAACAGTTTTGAAAACAAAATCACCTTTTTGACATTCGATGACCTCTGGAGCCTAAACTATTGACCTGAGCTCAAATCTGAGGACACCAATGTCGATTGCATTTTTCAATGACTTTCGATTGCTTGTTTCCGTTTGCTGCTAACTATCATAGTTCCCGAGATATTTGGGGGTCTTCGAACCGAACTCTTGAAAACTTGAAAATCTGACCCTTGATGACCTCTGGTGACCTCAATATTGACCTGAAGAAAAAAAATAACGAAATACTTTCGAAAGAGCTTGGCTCGAGCTATCTAACGTCGTTTCCCGCTTGTCGCTACGTTGCGTGGTTTTCGAGATCATAGGGGGGGGGCGAAATCCGCCCCCCCCCCCCTCCAGGGCGTGTAATTATCCGAGGCCCTCCAGGGCGCGTGTTAAAGAGCCATAAGTCAGTCAAAAATATAGGTATTGCTTTGAAATGCGGTTTGGGCATCATCCATACTTGGTTCTCCAACATATATTTCGTTCTTTTTTTAAATAATACGATCGCTCGTATTGATTCAATATGATTACTTAACTCGCGCCCCGCTGAGGGAGGCAGAATCTGTCCCCTTCCCGAATTTGCTCAATAACTTAGAAACTGTTTCAGATATTAACGCCAAACTTTGTGCTATTTATGCTACATCAATTTTACATATTCCTTCAAAAGTACCATGAAGTCGGTCAAGTACTTTGGGAGATAATGACATTTTAGTGATTTTATGTCACGCCGTTTTTGGTGAAATAACAATAAATGTTTGAAAATTAGTATAAATCGAGTTTTGAAGCAAATTGCAAATAAAAAGCTCAAAAGGAAAGGAAATGACATTGTCTTAAAATGTCGCTATCAGATTTGATAAATTTTGAGTTTCCCTCCTTTACAATTAGCAACCATTGCAAAAACTAGCAATTAAATCGGAAGCTCGTCGACGGCGACCTATTTATTGTCGGCGATTTGTTTCGAAGTGCCCATTCAACAACGATTGATGCAAAATCGCTTTGTGTCGTCGCTTTCCAATAGTGGATGTTAATACCGATCATGAATTTTCCAAAACTTCCAACTTTGAATTAGGGAATAATTGTATTTAATTCTTAAATTTAGATCACATCATTTTAATACCATAACGGTAGCCAAATAAATTGTTGCTAACAAAATCAAAAGGTCATTATTTCCCTTTAACGTACTCGAAGTTGGAACACGGTCCGCCCAGCTCCTGATTTCATCTGACCAGTTTGCGGCCGATGCCACCGACCGCAGGTCATCCCGGTCAGGAGCGAGTATCGAGCGTAGAAGCGAATCGAACCCACCTTGCCAGGGTGGGCGAATTTCCAGCCCGACGCTCTACCAACTGAGCTACGTGGGCGGAGATGAAGTGTGAGATCACCAAAAATAACTTTTCACCATTTATAAAGTGAGAAAAAAAATTACGGCTGGCCAATGTGGCGGATATAGGTTAGGGAAAATCAGGCAATTGCCCCCCCCCCCCCCCCCCCTCCGGTCAACGACTTGTTCGTGCTGACGAGATCCAACGTCATTTTCACATCAGCAACTTTTCGCTGACGAAACGGAGTGAAATTTCCCCTCCCAAAAAACCTCGAAACCTAGATCCACCACTGAGGCTGGCCCTCCCACTTTTCAAAACGTTCCTACGCCCATAATTCAAATTATACCATCGTGACCAGGTTACCTAAGTCAAATTCAAAATCTGACCTCAGGTCAAGGTACTTTGAGTGAGCTACTTTGTGTTTTTGTTTGTGTTTTTGTTTAATATTTAAGGTCATGTGATGAACCAAGTATGTCGTGCTGCGCAATGTCCGACGCGTCTCGACGAGACATACACAGTCACACTACACAGTGGTGCCGGTCTAACGTTCTTATCTTCATTTTATGCTATCAAGAGTGATCGGCAAAGAAGTGCTGGTCACCTCAGATGACCTCACTCGATCGTGTAGGGGTCACTGAGCAATAATCGTACTTCATGGGTCATCAATAATGAGCTATAATAGCATAATTTTACATATTTATTCTGATCTAATGCGTATCCTCTGATACGAAAACATTTGTATATTTTATCGTTCACTTATAATGGGAAGGTCACGAAACTGACCAGGTCATCGATATACAAAAAAAAAATCCGAGATAGCAGGGTCGTAGGTATCTATGGCTTGATTGCGTCCTGTGAGTTTTGAAGTGCTCAGCCAAACACTGCGGCCAGTGGCTGTGGCACGACCACAAATGGTCTAGCTCGTTTGTGCACTTAACTATGTTTAAAACAAACTTGACTTTTTAAAAGTTTTAGATTTCCTTAAAAATCAGAAAAGATGCCAATTTTCGGTCTATTTCAGTCGTTTAGGGGCATGGCACGATGCCCCTTGCATCCGCCCTTAAGCACCCGCAATGATTTTTGGAAATCCACACCCCTGACTTGGCTGCCGGAAGCGAGGCGGCGGAGAACGGCGCACTGACTGGCCAGCTCTGAGACAGCGCAGGATCCGGGAGCAGCAGCGGCTCTAGCGAAGACGAGCTGGAACGAGCTGGGGCTGAAGCTCAGCTGCTGCGAGCTGGGCCGGCGGCGGCTGGCCGCGCTCGCCGCTCGGTGCCCGTTTCGCGGGTTCCGCCGCCTGTAGGCGAGCGCGACTGGGCTGGGCTGCGCACGCCGAGCTAGTGATCAGGCAGCGTAGCATTGTTCTCCATACTGTTTAGAATAAAGACGAAGGGCAAAAATAGATGGCATTGGAGATATTGTTTTAGCATGCAGTTGGAGAACGGATATATGCCGGAGTCGGAGTTGGAGTTGGAGTTGGAGTCGGAGTCGGATTCGGATTCGGAGTCGGAGTCGGAGTCGGAGTCGGAGTCGATTTTTTCAGGCCGGAGTCGGAGTTTCTCAAATTCGGTCGACTCCGCAGCCCTGTATAAAATACAACCGGACAGGGGCCCCACCGTGGGGGCCCCTTACGAAATGCGGAAACTCATAGGGGCCCCGCATTTCGTAAGTGGGCTCGGGCCCGTGTGCCCCGGCCACCCCTAGTGTGCGCTTCTGGGCCCTTCGGATGAAAATATAAAATGTAAAACTTTGAATTTATTTGTTAAAAAAACGGATTTGTTTTTATTCAACCAAACAGGGGCCCACGGGCCTCTGTTTTGGCCTCAGAGGGGTCCCGCATTTCGTAAGGGGGAGGGGGCACGGGCACGTGCCCCCCCCCCCCCTTGTGTGCGCCTCTGGCCCCTTTTAACTCAAAGCAAGTTTTTCACATTGGGAAGAAGGCACTTAAGAATCGCCCGCTCGTCTCCCGACTTAATAAGGGCGCTTTGCTGGTTGTAGAATATAAATATAAATTCCCATGCAAAACAACTATATCTTCTACTTTTAACCCGCGCCGTGCCGGTGCTCGGCGCCACTTCGCTGTGCCCGGGGGAGGCGTTCCGACGCCCCCCCCCCCCCCCCCCCCCTCTAACTTGGTTCCTATGGCACGTAGACAAAAACCGAAAACACTGTTGGAAAGCTCGTCAAAATGCATTTTGAAACTATTTCAGGCATTTTTTTTCTTATGTCAATATCGAGGTTACCAGACGTCATCAAGAGTCAGATTTTCCAGTTTTAGGACTTCGCTCCAGACATTCCCAGATAGCACAGGAACTATGATAGCTAGGAACAAACGGAAAAAGCAATGGAAAGCGCTTGAAAAATTAAATCGACAAGGTGTCCTCAGATTTTAGCTCAGGTGAATAGTTTAGTCTCCAGAGATCATCAAATGTCAAACAGGCTATTTTTTAGCAAAACAGTTTTCACAAATATCTTTTTACCTAACAAAGATATGGAAATTATTTTGACGCCATCGTGTTTGTCTCGTCAAGGCGCTTCACATCATATGCATGACGACCAGGTTAGGTCAACTTAGAAATTTGACATCAGGTCAAGGTAAAGTGGTAACCCAATTAGGTCATGTTGCACATTGTGAGACGTACCTCGACGAGACAAACACAGTGGTCCCAGTTTCACCTCTCTATCTTGATTTTGTCGAGATTTATTGAAAAAAAAGTGTTGGTGACCTTGGGTGACCTCATCTGACCCTGTAGGGGTCACTGAACAAAAATTGCACCTGAAAATTAAATATTGGCAATGATAACATGATCCAGAAGTAATTGAGCTGATATAATTAGTATCCTCAGAATAGGAAGCATTTGATTATTTCCCCATTGACGTATAATGGGGAGGTCACGAAATTGACCAGACCTTAGGTCACCGATATACAAAATCTGGGATAAACGAATTGTAGGTACCATTGCCCTTATGAAATCCTGTAAATACGAAATCGATCGGCCAAAAACTGTGGCTGTGGTACGACCGGAAACATTTTTGGAGGTGGGGTCACGTGACCTGGCCTGGTGACCTGACCTGAGCTGACCCGAGGTCACAATTTGTACACTATGTGGGTAATTGATGTCCCAACAGCTGTGCCAAAAACGGCGGTGCTGCGCGCCGCCGTTTTTTCGCTATCCTCTAAAAAATCTTAGGGGGGTGTCTAAACGTCCCCCCCCCCCCCGGCACGGCGCGGGTTAAAGGGATTATACGGGTTTTTCCCATAATAATTGAGTTACATAGTAAAACGTACTTATAAAGGTGGTAGTAGTCCCACGGTAGCCACATTTTTCTGGAAATGACCTCTTCTGCACGTAAGGACATTCCAAAGTGCGCGGTGATGCCACCGCGTATTTTCTGCAGGACCGGCTGAGGCAGAGCCAGTCATCTCTTTTATGCTAATAAACCTCACTTATGGCATATTTCCGGTAAAATAAGCAATATTTGAAAGAAAATAAACTTGTTTTGTTCCAACGACACCAGCAGTTATCTAGTTTCCCATAAAATTCTATATTTTTCATGAATTTTCATGCCAAAAATTAATACGCCACCACCAAATTATCAACGCTAAAAGCCAGAGAAAAGAAAACCACAACAACACAAAACCTCAACGAACAGTGTGTAGTAATACAAAGTCCCGTCAGTTTTGAATTGCATAATAATGTTGTGATCCAGTGTAGGACTTGCAGATAATTCAAAACTCTAAAATTGATCTTAAGATAAAAGTGGTGGACAGTAGTGCCGATCAAGTACTCGTTATCTGATACTAGTCTCGAAAAACGCCCAAGTTTTAACGCTGATAATTGCTGAGATAATGGACTAAATGAGCATTGAGGTCCCTATTATATGTCTTAAACGTGTTTAAAGCTCATACAACTGCGAAAGAGTGCATTTACTTTCAGGACGGAAACCCGTATAATCCCTTTAATGTCATCATTTTGAGGTGCTTTGCCACCAACGGTATAAAGGTAGGTGTTCAATTGATGCTCTATGTGGATAATGCACCGGGCACACGCCAATTGTTTAACACTATTTAAGGAGGTATACACAAATAAATGATGCATCGCTTTCAGTTACTCGTTTCTTTCCAAACACACCCAGACATATTTCTAGGATCCGACTGGGATATGCTGCGACCGCTTAAGAGCCAGCCCCAGCCCCCACCCGGTAAAAGTGACGAAGGCAGATTACAATGGAGCAATTACTAGGGGTTTTACCATGTGCGAGACCCTCGTAACCATTGTTGGCAATTGGCATGCAATGCGTTTACCAAATACCATCCCTTAAATACCATATAAAAATGAGGGACAAAACTAGTGACCACCATGACGAGGATGACTACATAGCCATGGTGACCTTTTCTCTCAGTGTGTGACTTAAATTAAAAGGGTTCTTCTGGATATGGTTATCAGGGCTATTTTTACACCATGGTCAGATTTTACATCAGGATTTACCTTCTGTTTAATAGCTCTGGAACGTGGATAAGGCAAATCAATGAGCTGCACAATTGCTACGATTGTGTTGCTGAACTACAATACAAGTACATGGTGCAAGGAGACCCACAAACAAATACAGCCAATCATAGGGGTTGCTCAAGTAACTTTTAGTTTCGTTGAAGATGTTAGATGTGTTTAACTGCGACTGGGTCAGGTAACTTCATGCTCTCATGTTAATAAACGTTAACTAGGAGCGTTTGACATATTATCAGCTAAAAGATATGAGACAGTTCTACGAACCAGTTTGACAGTACACTGTCACTGTACTGTAAACGTCAGGACGGATCGTCATAACGTCGGGACGGATCGTCATAACGTCAGGACGGATCGTCATAACGTCAGGACGGATCGTCATAACGTCAGGACGGATCGTCATAACGTCAGGACGGATCGTCATAACGTCAGGACGGATCGTCATAACGCCAGGACGGATCGTCATAACGTCAGGACGGATCGTCATAACGTCAGGACGGATCGTCATAACGTCAGGACGGATCGTCATAACGTCAGGACGGATCGTCATAACGTCAGGACGGATCGTCATAACGTCAGGACGGATCGTCATAACGTCAGGACGGATCGTCATAACGTCAGGACGGATCGTCATAACGTCAGGACGGATCGTCATAACGTCAGGACGGATCGTCATAACGTCAGGACGGATCGTCATAACGTCAGGACGGATCGTCATAACGTCAGGACGGATCGTCATAACGTCAGGACGGATCGTCATAACGTCAGGACGGATCGTCATAACGTCAGGACGGATCGTCATAACGTCAGGACGGATCGTCATAACGTCAGGACGGATCGTCATAACGTCAGGACGGATCGTCATAACGTCAGGACGGATCGTCATAACGTCAGGACGGATCGTCATAACGTCAGGACGGATCGTACAGTTCAATAAACTCTGCGATGCATTGCGAATTGGAGTGCAGGCGCAGTTTTGCAACATTATTAGATGGATTCGACATTTGGTATACGGGCGCTGCAAAGAAAGAGTCGCGTTACAATCGAGGAAAGTTTTCTATCCTAGGAGAACATCTTCCGTGTCTCAAGAAATTACCAGCGAAAATATCGATCAAAGTAGAAAGACAGCTGAGAAGCACGGGCATTTGCTACAAACTGTTTGTTTAAGCATGGTTTAATTATTTTGGTCTCCGAGCAGATTATAAGAAGACATCATGAAATAGAACTGGGTCAAACTAACTTGAGTACGCTGATAATCGTGCTCCAAAATATTATTACAAAGCGATAAGCATCCAGCTACATCCACAGATGGACATTCTGCAACAGTCGCTCCGCCGCTGTCTGCACCACACCATTCCAGTGGCATAGCAGCCATAACAGTTAACACCCTGCGACACTGTGACTCGGCTGTCGCATATTGACGTCATCGGCTCCCCTGTGATGACGTCACGGAGATCCGGCGCCGCCGTGACCGCCATATGTCACGTCAGACGTCGGCGTACCCCGAACATGTCACAGACACAGCAGCGGCGGCCGGCTATAAACGGCCGCGCACTGTGGCCAGCCTCCACACCGACTGTCAGCAACGCCGGCAGCCATGGCGTCAGCGACAGCAGCGTCGGCGGCCGGCAGGCTGATCCTCGGCCTTTTCCTGGTGCCGCCGCCGCTGCTGCTGCTGCTGCTGGGCCGCTGCTCGGCTCAGCGCAGCTACTGTCGTCTGGACAGTTGTGACGGTCAGCAACACACCATGTGCGCCTTCCGAGCAAGCATCATGGGTAGAAGCTGTGGAAGAAAGATGACTCCCGGCTCCGTCAAAATCCAAGAACGACTCGAGATCCTCGCTGCCCACAACAAGATTCGCCAGGACGTCAAGGCAGGCAAGTACGCCAAGCAAGGCTTGCCGCCAGCAGCAGTGATGCCCGATCTCAAATGGGATGCCGAGTTGGCTCAAATCGCACAGCGCTGGGCAAACCAGTGTCAGGAAGATCATGACCGGTGTCGCAACGTGAAACGCTTCTACGTCGGTCAAAATGCCGCCTGGACCTGGGGAAGCCCCAAGGGCTGGACAAAGCAAGCCATTGGTGGTTGGTTCCACTCGGAGCTGCCTTATTTTCGGCAGAAGAATCTCATCTTTCGTTCAGGACGGGACCCGGCCACCAGGAAGCAGATCGGTCACCTCACGCAGGTGGTTTGGGCAAACACCAGGTTCATTGGCTGCGGATACACGGAAGGTCGTGAAGGTTCTTGGGTGAAGAGATCCTATTTCTGTAACTACGGACCGACCGGGAATGTTTTGGGCGAGCCGATGTATGAAGTCGCGGGGAGGAGCAGTAAAGGTGGCCAAAGGAAAGATTATGATCGTGGCACTGGTGGCAGGAGAGATCGTTACGATGTACGACCTGTTAAGACAGATCGTAACTATGTCCCTGTCGTCAGGAAGGATCGTAACGATGTACCTGTTGTCAGGAAGGATCGTAACTATGTCCCTGTCGTCAGGAAGGATCGTAACTATGTCCCTGTTGTCGGGAAGGATCGTTACGATGTACCTGTCGTCAGGAAGGATCGAAACGATGTACCTGTTGTCAGGAAGGATCGTAACTATGTCCCTGTTGTCAGGAAGGATCGTAACGATGTAACTGTCGTCAGGAAGGATCGTAACTATGTCCCTGTTGTCAGGAAGGATCGTAACTATGTCCCTGTTGTCAGGAAGGATCGTAACTATGTCCCTGTTGTCAGGAAGGATCGTAACTATGCCCCTGTTGTCAGGAAGGATCGTAACGATGTACCTGTTGTCAGGAAGGATCGTAACAATGTCCCCGTTGTCAGGAAGGATCGTAACTATGTCCCTGTTGTCAGGAAGGATCGTAACTATGTCCCTGTTGTCAGGAAGGATCGTAACGATGTACCTGTTGTCAGGACGGATCGTAACGATGTGCCCGTTGTCAGGAAGGATCGTAACGATGTGCCCGTTGTCAGGAAGGATCGTAACGATGTACCTGTTCGAAGGAATAATCGTTACGATGACCAGTTTGGCACTAGGACCGATTACTGTCGTCTGGACAGTTGCGACGGTCAGCAACACACTATGTGCGCCTACCGAGCAAGCATCATGGGTAGAAGCTGTGGAAGAAAGATGACTCCCGGCTCCGTCAAAATCCAAGAACGACTCGAGATCCTCGCTGCCCACAACAAGATTCGCCAGGACGTCAAGGCAGGCAAGTACGCCAAGCAAGGCTTGCCGCCAGCAGCAGTGATGCCCGATCTCAAATGGGATGCCGAGTTGACGAAAGTCGCACAGCGCTGGGCAAACCAGTGTCAGGAAGATCATGACCGGTGTCGCAACGTAAAACGCTTCTACGTCGGTCAAAATGCCGCCTGGACCTGGGGAAGCCGCAAGGACTGGACAAAGCAAGCCATTGGTGGATGGTTCCACTCGGAACTACCGTACTTCCGACAGAATGACCTGATCTTCCGGTCTGTTCGGGATCCATCTACCAGGAAGCAGATCGGTCACCTCACGCAGGTGGTTTGGGCAAGCACCAGGTTCATTGGCTGCGGATACACGGAAGGTCGTGACGGTTCTTGGGTGAAGAGATCCTATTTCTGTAACTACGGACCGACCGGGAATGTTTTAGGCGAACCGATGTATGAAGTCGCGGGGAGGAGCAGTAAAGGTGGCCAAAGGAAAGATTATGATCGTGGCACTGGCGACAGGAGGGATCGTAACGATGTACGTCCGGTGGCCAGGAAGGATCGTAACGATGTACCTGTCGTCAGGACGGATCGTAACTATGTCCCTGTTGTCAGGAAGGATCGAAACGATGTACCTGTTGTCAGAAAGGATCGTAACTATGTCCCTGTCGTCAGGAAGGATCGTAACTATGTCCCTGTCGTCAGGAAGGATCGTAACTATGTACCTGTTGCCAGGAAGGATCGTAACGATGTCCCTGTTGTCAGGAAGGATCGTAACTATGTCCCTGTTGTCAGGAAGGATCGTAACTATGTCCCTGTTGTCAGGAAGGATCGTAACTATGTCCCTGTCGTCAGGACGGATCGTAACTATGTCCCTGTTGTCAGGAAGGATCGTAACTATGTCCCTGTTGTCAGGACAGATCGTAACGATGTCCCTGTTGTCAGGACAAAGATACATATTGTTCGTACCAGTGGCGACAGGACGGGACAAAGCGTGGTTCAAGAAGGCAAGAACGGCGTTGTTAAAGTTCAAATGGATACAAAGGTCGGCGTTGGTTCAAGTAGTAAGAAAGACGTATTCCGCTTCGGCATGAAGGAAAACGGTGATGATTTCTTTAAAGAAGTCGACAATTTCACGGGAGCAAATTGGAAAGAACTTATGGATGGGAAACAACCACGGGGATCCACATCACAGGGGGAGCGCCAACCACCCGCAGGTAGTAGATCAGGAAAGAATCCTCCGAGAGATCGTAGGCCTCGCGAAGATCGCAATGCGAGAGAAAATGGACAACCAACGGAAGGAACCCCGCCATCCAGAGATGTCAGACCAGTTGATAGACGAAGACCGGCACCAGATGCCAGACCAACGAAGGAGCGAGATAACGGAGGACGCAGACCATCAGGCGTCGTCAGACCATCACGGTGGTGCCGCCGATCAAGAGGGCCTACAGGGTTCGAAAGGTGTTCCCAGGCAGGAGGATCGGGCACGCAAGCAATGTGCACACCAACGAAGAAGTGTGCGTCGTTTGGAAGACGAGCGCCGGGGCGAGCGGGGGGATCACCATCAAGGCGCAGAGCGGGGAAGAGGCATGCACCAACAGAATGGTGTCAACAGTCAGGTCCTGGACAATTCGAACGGTGCAAACGGTCCGGAACGCGGGTAGTTTGCAGATCCGTCAAGAAGTGCACATCACTTGAGGGTAGAAGCTACCGCGAACACCGTCCAACAAATAGGGTGGCACAAGGTAGATGGAGACAAGTAAGGAATGAACCCAGAGGAGCCTGGACAAGAGTGTGGAGGGGACAAAATGATCGTCGGCGAGGAAGAAGGTTAAGCCACTTGAAGGAAAAGGGAGAGCCCGAACCGGTTAAGGGTGAACTCAATCAGAAAGTCAACGCCACAGTGGTCGCCAACGAAGAAAAACAGTTGCCCAAGACAAGGCGGAAGCTTGGCTGATTTGATCACTAAATGTACGTTGTTCGTTACGAGTATTTGTGGTGTGTTGTCAGTTGTGTTGTGTTCTATTTTTGTAATATACCAAAAACGACATCCTTATTTGCATCGAAAGCTGAGACAATACAACTGAAATCAAAATAGTCATTTTTTTACGAATATAGTATTCTCAAGAAACTAGCGATACTTTAATAATCCTCACACATATATAATGCGGACGTACTCACATGTACTGGCTATAAATTGACACCCGCGTGCACTTTTCGCGTGCGTCAACACATTTTCACATTTATTCCCTAAATTTCCTTAAGCATGTAGTTTTTTTGCTTACGCAGCTAATAAGTTTACAAAATCAAAGTCAACTAAAAAATAAGCTGAACAAGTCAGAAATAATAATTGAAATGTAAAAGCACAAACAAATGAAGATCAACGCGAAGAATTGCTAAGAACGTGGGCTTTATCATAGAATGGCGGAAGCTCTCAAAAGTCACATTGAGACAAGCTTCGGACAATTCCCAGGAAGAAACCGTATTATTGTTGCTGACAGAAGGCTATTTGAAGGAGAAGTCATGACATTACCTCATCCCATATCTCATGACTTTCTCTGAATATTATCAAGATGGCAACGTAACAAATTGGAAGTTCTACGACAAAATCCACTTTACCACGACTATATCTATGCATATCACCAGGATAGAAGTATGCTCAAAGTTCCATGACAAAAAATAGCATTTCATGATCTTTCAAAGGTGGAATACAAAAAATGCTAATTATAATTCCGCTTAATTCGGAAATTCAAAATATGCGAATGGGCGAAATGCGTAGGTCACTTGGATTGCAGCGCCTAAAACTACCTAAAAACACCAAGCAGTGCCAAATAACACAAAATAACGCACCACTTCCAACTGACAGTGTCCTGTCGTGTCTGTCACCAGAGACGCGTCACTGGATCCGGACAGCAGTGAGCACCGGGAGGGCCACCACTGGCCGTACCCGCCGCTCCCAGGGCCGCTTCATAGACCTGCCGTCTCTGGGCTCGCTCGGCTCTCTGGGCTCCACGCTGCTGGGATCCAACGCAGAGTGAGTACACCCCACACACACACCGCGCTCCCTGGGCCGCTTCATAGACCTGTGGTCACTGGGCTCTGGGCTCTGGGCTCTGCAGGCTCCCTGGGCCGCTTCATAGACCTGTCGTCACTGGGCTCTGTAGGCTCCCAAGGCCGCTTCATAGACCTGTGGTCACTGGGCTCTGGGCTCTGGAGGCTCCCTGGGCCGCTTCATAGACCTGTCGTCACTGGGCTCTGTAGGCTCCCAGGGCCGCTTCGTTGACCTGCCGTTTCTGAGCTCTCTAGGCTGTGCAGGCTCCATGCTGCTGGGACCCAACGCAGAGTGAGTACTCCCCCCCCCCCCCCCCCTCTACACCCACCGCTGTCCCGGCCGAGCCCCCACCCCCAGCTCCGCTTGCTCACCACAGCGAGTGGGCGGCTGGCCGGTCAGTTTCGACATTTAACTCTCTGGTTTTGATATGTATATGTTCATGAGCGCCACGGGTGAGTCAGAGCCAACGACCGTGAGCTGTCATGAAGAGAACGATGGGTCGTCGATCGGTGGCCTCTGGCGGCCCATGACCGCCACGCAGGCAGGTATGCGTCATTGAAACGAATCTGATGAAACGGCAACACGGGTCAACGGCCATCGAAAGGCAGTTCGATAAACATCAGCGCGCATGCCTTGTTGTATGTTGTTGTATGCATTGTATGCCGACGTTGTTCATTGACAGCACCCGATCGGTAAGATTTGAACCTTGGTTATTCTGTTGCAGTAAAGTGACTCGACCTGACCCGCCTGACCCGTGTTTCAGTGACTCGACCTGACCCGTCTGACCCGTGTTTCAGGGACTCGACCTGACCCGTCTGACCCGTGTTTCAGTGACTCGACCTGACCCCTCTGACCCGTGTTTCAGTGACGAGACGGTGGCGCAGGCGGCCTCGATGGTGCAACGGCTGAACCTCATGGACCGACTGGAGTGCGTGCCGCGCATGCTCTGCTCCGCCGCCGCTGGTGTGCTGGAACCCTCGCCGCCCTCGACCCCGGCCCCGGCACCGGCGCCGGGCGTGATCGGCCCGCCGGCGCCGCCCACCACGGGCGGCCTGGGCGGGCTGGGCGGCCTAGGCGGCCTGGGCGGCCTGGGCGGCGGGGTGCGGCCGCCGGCGCCGCCACGGCAGCCCGGCGTGCTCCGCCCCGGTCAGCAGCGGCCCTTCAGTGTGTTCAACTCAGCAGCGCCCGTCGGCCGGTCGGAGCGGCGGCGTGGTCAGCGGCGGAGGGCGCCGGTCGGACCTCCCGGCCGCCACCGCCGCCGGCACCGCAGCGCTGGCCCCCAGCCGGCTCACCCAGCCACCGAGCCGCGCCACAGACAGAAACGCTTCACACAAACTGCCAACAGCTTCCTCAGGTAAGCCAAGGTCCGTCAGAGACGAGCTCGGGAACATTCCAACGCGAGCCTGGACTCACTTGGGGAATGGCCTCGATGACAGGAATGCAAACCAAAACTACACATACGATAGGTACTGCTAATGTTCAAGTATTGTTCCCATAACCTCGGTTATGGGAACAATGGGAACAATCGCGAATGAGGTTCCTTAAAGGGATATTGCCACCTCGCAGGCCAATATGGAGTTTTGGTGTGTATCGGTAGATTAAGCGTGTCCGATTTCACCTGCAAAATTGGTTCCCGAAACTCCCCCATTAGATCAAAAAATAAATTTGCACCACGCATGATTGGCACACATTCGTAAAATTGGAGTCGCCTCATCACTATTTAGAATCACTTATTTGCGGACTATGATTTGCTTTTGAATATTACAAACTCAACATCACTATTCAGTCAGTGCACTTCAAAATTAAAATGCGTATACAGTCAACTATATTTTCAACAACCATAGCCTCTTTCATAATACAACATAAATACAACAGCAAGAATGGCTATGGCTCGACCTTGGGGCCGTAGGAGATTTGTGACCAATACCTTATAACACAGATAGACTTGTCAAGCTCAAGTTTCTGCGAATTTGGACGCTTCGGCTTTGGGCCCTTGGGTGGGCGCCAATTTCACAGCCAAACTGGATGAAAGCGGCCATCATGAATCTAGTACTGAGCACAGCTGGGACCAACGTTTTGGAGTCAGAAATGAATAAAAAAAATGCATTGCCGATACCCTACTTAAGGTGTTGCAGGAGCAAGTTTGAGCTTGAGCATAAACGATTGTTGATCCCCACCATTCATTTAAGTTGCTTTCTAGAAATCCTCCGGAGGTGGCAATATCCCTTTAACTATCAACGTCAACACCACAACTCATTGTCATTGTACTGCAGATACCTGACCTGACCTGCCTACCCCCGTGTTCCAGCGTCCTGGACAGTATGGCGCGTCCGTACTCGTTCTACCCGTACAGCCACGCGCTGCTGATGGGAGGCATGACCGAGTCTCGCGAGCGCTGCGCCCAGCTCTACAACCGCTGCCCCACCGACCGCGACGGCTTCGTCAACGTCTTCAACAACATGAACCGCTACTTCCCGGGCGGCATGCAGGCCTTCATGCCCGACTTCCTTCCCAAGTTCGAGATGCCGTCGCTGGACGCGTTCCTGCCCCACGGCCGGTAAACGTCTGACCGCTGGCCGGCTGAGCGCTCGTGTCCGATGGAAGGGGATGCAGAGTTGCAGGCCTTTTGCAGCTATAGGTCGGAGGCGCTAGAGGATTAGGCTTGTGTTACACAATAACATGTGTGAGATCATGTAGTAGGAGGCGACGTATATTCAGCTGCGTACATTATGCTTCATGAAACCGTCGTGCTCGGGTGTGGCGCACTGCTGAAGGTTTCCACTCATAATACGTTGCCATCCCATGCACGTCATGTAAGCCGCTTTCCAGGCTGCCCAGCTCAAGTGAATGGACGTGTGCTGCGGTCGGTAACTAGGTGTAACGCCAGTGCGATCTGGCGTGTCCAGTTTTATCGGCATGTAAGGCTCTGTTTGCTCGCTTTGTTTTGTTATGAGCTTCAGCATAAGTCCAATGTATGATTGTATTTATGGATATAAACCGACTCAGATTGCATGCTTTAAACACAAATGTTGCATTGTTTGTCACAAATGCAGCCGGAAATGTAAGGGGGTAGACGAACACCACAACGTTCTATGGTCAATTAATATGAGGTGCTGCCGGTGGGAATGTCATATCAAGCGATTGGTCCGTTGTACGATTATTTATTGCGCACAGGCAGTTTAACATGAACATTGAACATCTCAGACAAAATGGCACCGTTCTGTTGTACTTTTCGTAATCACTAAGGTAAAAAACAGTTAAATAAAACAGCGAATTTGCATTACCTAACAACATTGCTTATTTTTATTTTAGAATAAAATGTCAATAGTTCAATGCTAGTATTAGCATTGAACTATTGACATTTCATTATGTACTTAACAATATGCTCAATCAAAATGAATGATTCTCTGCGTGTATGACCAAATAAAATAAACGCGTATACCACTAATTGTAGTTTTATACCAACCAGCAAAATAAGTATTATGGTGGGCACCAAACCTGACTAGCAACACAGCCGATTAACATGGAATGTGCCGATTGGGAAAATAACGGCGGCTGATACTGAGCAGATGTCGACATTGTTAATGTTTGGACTTACGCATCCCTTCTGATCCGTGAAACATAATTTCATATATTTGTTTCACCTGAACAAGCACTTTAAATGCAGCTGGCAAAATATCAAACGTTGGACAAGATTCATTCGAAAATTGAACACGAGACCGAAGAAAATTGCACACTTACGATGCAAACTCGTCAATTGTAAATGCTTTAAAGTTTAAACGAACAAAAACTTGTTATTCCCATTCGTATTTTCTCAGTAATTACTGCGCCTGCGTCTTTCCACAAATTATCTGCGTATATTAATACCGGCACTTCGCGCCACGCCCTGGTTAATCAAGCCAAAATCACACGGTAGCAGCGGAGGTCGCGGCAACGGGCAACAATCTCCCGAACACGATTCGTGTTCACGAGTGTACATGATGTAAATGCACATACACATCATGTGAGATGCCCGAGGCTAGTGTGGGCGTGGCGGACCAACAGGGACAGACCCTGAGGCCACCAACAGACCCTGAGGCCACCAACAGACCCTGAGGCCACCAACAGACCCTGAGGCCACCAACAGACCCTGAGGCCACCAACAGACCCTGAGGCCACCAACAGACCCTGAGGCCACCAACAGACCCTGAGGCCACCAACAGACCCTGACGACAGACCCAGTGAACCGCTCCAAGCGGTGTGTGGGTGTGAAGGACGGCCGAAGCCGACAAACTCGACACCACTGGCAGGGCCTGATGACAGACCCGGTCCCAACACGCCCCTCCCCGCCTTATGACAGACCCGGACCCAACACGCCCCTCCCCGCCTTATGACAGACCCGGACCCAGCACGCCCCGGCTCCCCGCCTGATGACAGACCCGGACCCAACACGCCCCTCCCCGCCTTATGACAGACCCGGACCCAACACGCCCCTCCCCGCCTTATGACAGACCCGGAACCAACACGCCCATCCCCGCCTTATGACAGACCCGGACCCAACACGCCCCTCCCCGCCTGATGACAGACCCGGACCCAACACGCCCCGGCTCCCCGCCTGATGACAGACCCGGACCCAACACGCCCCTCCCTGCCTTATGGCAGACCCGGACCCAACACGCCCCGGCTCCCCGCCTGATGACAGACCCGGACCCAACACGCTCCTCCCCGCCTTATGGCAGACCCGGACCCAACACGCCCCTCCCCCACCTGATGACAGACCTGGACCCAACACACCCCTCCCCGCCTTATGACAGACCCGGACCCAACACGCCCCGGCTCCCCGCCTGATGACAGACCCGGACCCAACACGCCCCTCTCCGCCGGATGACATACCCGGACCCAACACGCCCCGGTCCCCCGCCTGATGACAGACCCGGACTCACCACGCCCCGGCTCCCGCCTTATGACAGACCCGGACCCAACATGCCTTATGGCAGACCCGGACCCAACACGCCCCTCCCCGCCTTATGAGGGGCCGCCCCGGTAGGAAGTCCGCCCCTGTAGCTCAGTGGGAGAGCGCTGGACTTCTGACCTATCCCGGTAGTGGCAGCCCGGGTTCGAGTCGCTTCGGCGCTCGTTATTTGCTCCTGACTGGGATGGCCTGCGGCCGGTGGCAGAGGTCGCACTCAAGGTCAGGTGACGTCAGTGAGCGGGGCGGACCGTGTCCAGGTATGTCGGGCACGTAAAACTTTCGTCCCTAAATTATGCCGGCCAACAGGAATTGCGCGATCGGGTGGTGAGGTCAGGACCTGCGCAACAAGCTCTGCTTAGCGTGGGTCCTGACCTCGGAAATCCATCCACACAAAACATTCAGACTAAATTTATAAAATAAAAAAACATGCCCCTCCCCGCCTTATGACAGACCCGGACCCAACACGTCCCTCCCCGCCTGATGACAGACCCGGACCCAACACGCCCCTCCCCGCCTGATGACAGACCCGGACCCAACACGCCCCTCCCCGCCTTATGACAGACCCGCAACCAACACGCCTCTCCCGCCTTATGACAGACCCGGAACCAACACGCCCCTCCCCCACCTGATGACAGACCCGGACCCAACACGCCCATCCCCGCCTTATGACAGACCCGGACCCAACACGCCCATCCCGCCTTATGACAGACCCGGAACCAACACGCCCCTCCCCGCCTGATGACAGACCCGGACGCAACACGCCCCTCCCCGCCTGATGACAGACCCGGACCCAACACGCCCATCCCGCCTTATGACAGACCCGGACCCAACACGCCCCTCCCCGCCTTATGACAGACCCGGACCCAACACGCCCCTCTCCGCTTGATGACAGACCCGGACCCAACACGCCCCTCCCCGCCTTATGGCAGAGCCGGACCCAACACGCCCCTCCCCCCACCTGATGACAGACCCGAACCCAACACTCCCCTCCCCCCGCCTGATGACAGACCCGGACCCAACACGCCCCTCCCCGCCTTATGACAGACCCGGACCCAACACACCCCTCTCCGCTTGATGACAGACCCGGACCCAACACGCCCCAGCTCCCCGCCTGATGACAGACCCGGACCCAAAACGCCCCGGCTCCCCGTCTGATGACAGACCCGGACCCAACACGCCCCTCCCCGCCTTATGACAGACCCGGACCCAACACACCCCTCTCCGCTTGATGACAGACCCGGACCCAACACGCCCCGGCTCCCCGCCTTATGACAGACCCGGACCCAACACGCCCCGGCTCCCCGCCTTATGACAGACCCGGACCCAACACGCCCCGGCTCCCCGCCTTATGACAGACCCGGACCCAACACGCCCCGGCTCCCCGCCTTATGACAGACCCGGACCTAACACGCCCGGCTCCCCGCCCGGTCCCTGCAGGCTCGCGTGACCATCACACTGACAGTGATAACTAGCTACACTGAGTCACCTGTCAAACCAGCGACGTTCAAATTACTGGCGGCTCGGTGGAAATGCAGATATTAGTGTTACTGAACCGGACTTTAGTTACGTAAATCAATATTCACCTTCTTTTTTAACATAAGCCAATTAGAATTCAAGAAAACATTTCGCTGGCCTGGAAAATTATCTAGTGGGCAAAATAAAGATAAGCGACACCAGCAAACTCAAATGCAAGAAAAAATATCACGTTCGATGAACAGGCGTCCAAGATAACGAGTATCGTGAACGCGGCGATTCAACCCCATACCTTGAGGCACAAGCCCAGATAATACTCATTAGCTCTTTAACATTATCATCGTTCGGTCTCCCTGCTCAGTCTCTTCGGGAAGATTCTAGAGCGTGTAGTGTACGACCAACTGTACTGTCATGTCTCATCTGTTATTTGCATGGAGTAGCATAGCTTTGTTCCGAAGCAATCTTGCGCCACGAACTTAGCCATGTTTCTCAAAACCGCGTGGGAGGCCATATCGGACGGGTATCAGACGGACGCCATCTACACTGACTATTCGGCTGCATTTCAAAGTGTTAATCACGCGCTTATCATCCACAAGCTCGAACATTCATACAACCTTCGTGATAACGCTCTAAAATGGTTCGTCTCGTACCTGTCCGATAGGCGCCAGAGGGTCATCGTGAACGGAGAAACATCCAATTGGAAGCTTGTTATCTCCGGAGTTCCAGAGGGATCGATTTTGGCACCTCTAATTTTCTCTCTCTTCATCAACGATCTACCACGATCCCTCGACTCAGATTGTCTCATGTATGCCGATGACGTCAAAATTTATCGCAAAACTAGCACCCCATCTGACGGGCGACTGCTGCAGGATGATCTGAGTCGCCCCTCAGCCTGGTCTGTCAGATGGAGACTAAACCTAAATCCATACAAATGCAAAGCGGTCACGGTCACCCTGAGGCGCGCACCAGTCCAGACCAGCTACTATATTGGCAGCTCTAAACTTGATCATGTCGAGGAGATACGTGATCTGGGTGTGACCTTGAATCGAAAACTTACTTTTGCCGCGCACGTTGACAGCATCAGAAAACGAGCAAATCGATCCCTGGGTCTCCTCATCCGCTCTTTTCAATCTGGCTCGAACCACGATTCAAACTTCAATCGCACAGCTATTGTCGCTGCCTATTTTTCCAACGTACGATCAATTATCGAGTATTCAACTGTGATCTGGGCTGGTGCGGCCGACTCCCATACAAAGCGGGTCGATGGGGTGCAGCACAAATTATTTATGCGGCTTCTCCACAGCACCCAGTCCGGAAATGCTCCTCCTCTCTCCTATCGTGACCTCTGTCACCACTTCGAAATTTCCACTCCAGCCGAAAGGCGAGTTCAGCATGATCTTCTTTTTCTCAAAAACGTTCGTGGCAGCAAACTGGACACACCGCTTTTGCGTGAAAGCTTCTTTCTTCACGTGCCCGCCCGATCGACCCGCCAACGAAACCTGCGTAATGTTCCCCACTCTCGTGTCAACATCGTGCAGAATGGAATGTTCACTCGCTTGTCAATGGCCACGAACGCCTTCCTTAGAGATCAGAATGTCGCGGCCGATATCTTCGATGATGGCCATGGCTCCTTCAAGCGGCAGTTGCTGAAGTACGTGAGGCAGCAGTGTGGGCTGCGTGGTGCTTTGCGTGACGCGTGACGCGTGACGCGTGACGCGTGACGCGTTTTTAATGTTCTGTTCTCGTCTTTTTATGTATACCCTTGTAGCTTTATTTGTGGTGTATGTGTTACGTTTTTAACTATTTGACTTCGCCTGCCATTGGGTTCATCCCGTTGGTGATGCAGAGAATAAAATTAGCACTTCGGGTTACCCTAAGTGTCGACGCGACCTGGGCGTGGAGCTCGGAGCCATGCCCCGCAACAGGCGGTGTCTGTGCCGCGCACCTGATACAGTGGCACCTACCTGGCGATGCCGCCGGTACACTGCCACTTGTGCTCCTCAGTGGCACCTACCTGGCGATGCCGCCGGTACACTGCCACTTGTGCTCCTCAGTGGCACCTACCTGGCAATGCCGCCGGTACACTGCCACTTGTGCTCCTCAGTGGCACCTACCTGGCGATGCCGCCGGTACACTGCCACTTGTGCTCCTCAGTGGCACCTACCTGGCGATGCCGCCGGTACACTGCCACTTGTGCTCCTCAGTGGCACCTACCTGGCGATGCCGCCAGTACACTGCCACTTGTGCTCCTCAGTGGCACCTACCTGGCGATGCCGCCGGTACACTGCCACTTGTGCTCCTCAGTGGCACCTACCTGGCGATGCCGCCAGTACACTGCCACTTGTGCTCCTCAGTGGCACCTACCTGGCGATGCCGCCGGTACACTGCCACTTGTGCTCCTCAGTGGCACCTACCTGGCGATGCCGCCGGTACACTGCCACTTGTGCTCCTCAGTGGCACCTACCTGGCGATGCCGCCGGTACACTGCGACTTGTGCTCCTCGGTGGCGTCATCCGCAGCCAGCGTCTGGCCACGCTCATAGTGCTGCAGTGCCTGCTGGTAGTCACCGCTAGAACACAACATAGTCGGTCAGGATTGGGATCAAAGTGATGCCGGTAGTCACCGCTGGAACACAACATAGTGGGTCAGGACAGGGATCAAAGTGATGCCGGTAGTCACCGCTAGAACACAACATAGTGGGTCAGGATGGGGATTCAAGTGATGCTGGTAGTCACCGCTAGAACACAACATAGTGGGTCAGGATGGGGATCCAAGTGATGCTGGTAGTCACCGCTAGAACACAACATAGTGGGTCAGGATTGGGATCAAAGTGATGCTGGTAGTCACCGCTAGAACACAACATAGTGGGTCAGGATGGGGATCAAAGTGATGCTGGTAGTCACCGCTAGAACACAACATAGTCGGTCAGGATTGGGATCAAAGTGATGCTGGTAGTCACCGCTGGAACACAACACAGTGGATCAGGATGGGGATCAAAGTGATGCTGGTAGTCACCGCTAGAACACAACATAGTCGGTCAGGATGGGGATCCAAGTGATGCTGGTTATATAGTCACCGCTAGAACACAACATAGCGGGTCAGGACAGGGATCAAAGTGATGTTGGTAGTCACCGCTAGCACACAACATAGTGGGTCAGGATGGGGATCAAAGTGATGCTGGTAGTCACCGCTAGAACACAACATAGTGGGTCAAGATAGGGATCTAAGTGATGCTGGTAGTCACCGCTAGAACACAACATAGTGGGTCAAGATAGGGATCCAAGTGATGCTGGTTATATAGTCACCGCTAGAACACAACATAGTGGGTCAGGATGGGGATCCAAGTGATGCTGGTTATATAGTCACCGCTAGAACACAACATAGCGGGTCAGGACAGGGATCAAAGTGATGTTGGTAGTCACCGCTAGAACACAACATAGTGGGTCAGGATGGGGATCAAAGTGATGCTGGTAGTCACCGCTAGAACACAACATAGTGGGTCAAGATAGGGATCTAAGTGATGCTGGTAGTCACCGCTAGAACACAACATAGTGGGTCAAGATAGGGATCCAAGTGATGCTGGTAGTCACCGCTAGAACACAACATAGTGGGTCAGGATGGGGATCAGTGATGCTGGTAGTCACCGCTAGAACACAACATAGTCGGTCAGGATGGGGATCAAAGTGATGCTGGTTATATAGTCACCGCTAGAACACAACATAGTGGGTCAGGATGGGGATCCAAGTGATGATGGTTATATAGTCACCGCTAGAACACAACATAGCGGGTCAGGATGGGGATCAAAGTGATGCTGGTAGTCACCGCTAGAACACAACATAGTGGGTCAGGATGGGGATCAAAGTGATGCTGGTAGTCACCGCTGAAACACAACATAGTGGGTCGGGATTGGGATCAAAGTGATGCTGGTAGTCACCGCTAGAACACAACATAGTGGATCAGGATGGGGATCCAAGTGATGCTGGTAGTCACCGCTAGAACACAACATAGTGGGTCAGGATGGGGATCAAAGTGATGCTGGCTATATAGTCACCGCTAGAACACAACATAGTGGGTCAGGATGGGGATCCAAGTGATGCTGGTTATATAGTCACCGCTAGAACACAACATAGCGGGTCAGGACAGGGATCAAAGTGATGTTGGTAGTCACCGCTAGAACACAACATAGTGGGTCAGGATGGGGATCAAAGTGATGCTGGTAGTCACCGCTAGAACACAACATAGTGGGTCAGGATGGGGATCCAAGTGATGCTGGTAGTCACCGCTAGAACACAACATAGTGGGTCAAGATAGGGATCCAAGTGATGCTGGTAGTCACCGCTAGAACACAACATAGTGGGTCAAGATAGGGATCCAAGTGATGCTAGTAGTCACCGCTAGAACTAAACATAGTGGGTCAGGATGGGGATCAAAGTGATGCTGGCTATATAGTCACCGCTAGAACACAACATAGTGGGTCAGGATGGGGATCCAAGTGATGCTGGTTATATAGTCACCGCTAGAACACAACATAGTGGGTCAGGATGGGGATCCAAGTGATGCTGGTTATATAGTCACCGCTAGAACACAACATAGCGGGTCAGGATGGGGATCAAAGTGATGCTGGTAGTCACCGCTAGAACACAACATAGTGGGTCAAGATAGGGATCCAAGTGATGCTGGTAGTCACCGCTAGAACACAACATAGTCGGTCAGGATGGGGATCAAAGTGATGCTGGTTATATAGTCACCGCTAGAACACAACATAGTGGGTCAGGATGGGGATCCAAGTGATGCTGGTTATATAGTCACCGCTAGAACACAACATAGCGGGTCAGGACAGGGATCAAAGTGATGCTGGTAGTCACCGCTAGAACACAACATAGTGGGTCAGGATGGGGATCAAAGTGATGCTGGTAGTCACCGCTAGAACACAACATAGCGGGTCAGGACAGGGATCAAAGTGATGTTGGTAGTCACCGCTAGAACACAAAATAGTGGGCCAGGATGGGGATCAAAGTGATGCTGGTAGTCACCGCTAGAACACAACATAGTGAGTCAGGATTGGGATCAAAGTGATGCTGGTAGTCACCGCTAGAACACAACATAGTGGGTCAGGATGGGGATTCAAGTGATGCTGGTAGTCACCGCTAGAACACAACATAGTGGGTCAAGATAGGGATCCAAGTGATGCTGGTAGTCACCGCTAGAACACAACATAGTGGGTCAAGATAGGGATCCAAGTGATGCTGGTAGTCACCGCTAGAACACAACATAGTGGGTCAAGATAGGGATCCAAGTGATGCTGGTAGTCACCGCTAGAACACAACATAGTGGGTCAAGAGAGGGATCCAAGTGATGCTGGTAGTCACCGCTAGAACACAACATAGTGGGTCAAGATAGGGATCTAAGTGATGCTGGTAGTCACCGCTAGAACACAACATAGTGGGTCAGGATGGGGATCCAAGTGATGCTGGTAGTCACCGCTAGAACACAACATAGTGGGTCAAGATAGGGATCCAAGTGATGCTGGTAGTCACCGCTAGAACACAACATAGTGGGTCAAGACAGGGATCCAAGTGATGCTGGTAATATAGTCACCGCTAGAACACAACATAGCGGGTCAGGACAGGGATCAAAGTGATGCTGGTTATATAGTCACCGCTAGAACACAACATAGTGGGTCAGGATGGGGATCAAAGTGACGCTGGTAGTCACCGCTAGAACACAACATAGTGGGTCAGGATGGGGATCAAAGTGATGCTGGTTATATAGTCACCGCTAGAACACAACATAGTGGGTCAGGATGGGGATCAAAGTGATGCTGGTTATATAGTCACCGCTAGAACACAACATAGTCGGTCAGGATGGGGATCAAAGTTATGCTGGTTATATAGTCACCGCTAGAACACAACATAGTCGGTCAGGATGGGGATCAAAGTGATGTTGGTAGTCACCGCTAGAACACAACATAGTGGGTCAGGATGGGGATCCAAGTGATGCTGGTAGTCACCGCTAGAACACAACATAGTGGGTCAAGATAGGGATCCAAGTGATGTTGGTAGTCACCGCTAGAACACAACATAGTGGGTCAAGATAGGGATCCAAGTGATGCTGGTAGTCACCGCTAGAACACAACATAGTGGGTCAGGATGGGGATCAAAGTGATGCTGGTTATATAGTCACCGCTAGAACACAACATAGTGGGTCAGGATGGGGATCAAAGTGATGCTGGTAGTCACCGCTAGAACACAACATAGTGGGTCAGGATGGGGATCCAAGTGCTAGTCACCGCTGTAACACTAGAGCATAGCGGGCGAGGACGAGATCATAGTATTACAGCGCCTGGTGGTAGTCACCACTGGGACACGACAGCATAAGAAGTCAAGTGGAGATAAAAATAATCCCAAAACGACTGCGTGACGAGGAGTCAGCGTGGTGGTAGCATGGCTGTATCAGACATGTCACTTGCAGCCAGTCTACCGAGCCAGCCAGTGATATCACGGACGTAAGTTAAACCACCAGACGAATACTGATGCTGCAGTTATGTAACTCCACTGAATCAAATCAGCTAGTTGATTCGCTTAACGATGGATGCGTTATATAACGACGACCAGAAGCCATCGCTGGGCTGTCGACTGAATCGATTTCATCATAGCATATTTTGCGACCGTTCAGTTATTGAATGTGAGCATCCTTCAAAGGACGCGGCAAGGTCACTCAGCTGTCAAATGACGGTGACCTTTCGAAACATCGACCACACTGTAACGAACGCTGCGTAGTACGCACTCACATTTACACGCCTCATTGGTAGTAGGTACTCATTGAGCCCCAGTTGCAACCTCTGCTGATGAAGTGTAGTCAAAGGATACAATTATTGACAACTTGCCAAGATTGCACAACTTGTATACAGCCATGCCAAAATGCAATGGCCAACAAGTCCGGGGGTTGCTGTGATGCTGTAAATAAAACAGTATAGAAAAGAAGCGCTGGGGCTTTCTGATCATCGGAAGCTCTCAATGTTGAAATAGCTTCTGCATCAGCTTTCATAACATGTACTCAAAGGTTTCCGAAACCGAGAAATAAATGTTCGTTTTCCCATCTCGGTAGCCCGATACTCACGTGAACTCGAGCTGGTGGGCGTTCTCGCGCGATATGTCCGGGATCTGTTCGGGTGCCTGTTGACCTGGTCTGGTACTCACGTGAACTCGAGCTGGTGGGCGTACTCGCGCGATATGTCCGGGATCTGTTCGGGCGCCAGCTTGTTGGCCAGCTGCAGCGCCATCTCCCACTGCAGCAGGTCACGGCGCATCTCCAGTGCCGCCACCGGCGTGGCCGACATCAGGAAAAACGTCTGCCGAAGTGCCGACGGTGGTCAAGTCAGGGAAACGTTGGCGAAGAGCGCCACGCTGCGGTGAGCTACCGTCGTTGATAGTTGGCGCACGGGAAAGAATACCAGCCCATGAGCAGCAGTCCATGGCAAGCGCATACAGTTGCACATTTTTGGGACATGACACGGATTTGCATTTGTCTTTGGTAACTTATCATACATAATTCAACGATGCACAATTCACTTCCTTGATCACCTGGGTACCGAATTAAGGTCACCGATAGTTTGGTTAAAAGCAAAGTAACTCATAAAACTCTCATGATTAAATCGCCCTTGCTGCACGCAAACATACGCATGCGTAGTGCGGAACATTAACTAAGGAATGAGTCTATGCTATATGCTTGCTTGATCAGATTGTCCACTTCAGAACACCACACAGGGGCGACTGCCTGCGCCTGTCTCCCCACCTTCCGACCGTCCCGCCGGCCCTCACCTGTGCCTGGTCGAAGGTACCCAGGAACATCGCCACGTAGCCGGCCAGCAGCTTGATGTCCTCGATATCCCGGATGGTCTCCAGCGACCAGAGCATGCCGACGTCGCCCATCTGCCTGTACACGCGCATGGCCATGTCGATCTGCAGGTCCTTCATGCACGCCTCGCCCAGGTGGCGCCACTCGTCCGGCTTATCCAGCGCCTGCGCCACCGTCCAGGCGTCCTTGTACCTGGTGATCGGCGAGCAGGCAGAAACCGGGTCACCGGACGAGCCTAGAGATTTGGCATTGGGGCAGTGGCTGTAGACAGGCTGGATCGCAGCCGGCATCGGGATTGCTTTTTGTTAAGTTAATATTGTATTTATTTATTCACATCGCCAACGGGCGAAAGCATCCACTGACAGGTGAAGTGATCAGGTAAAATATGGCGAAGTCATTAGGTAAAGTATATATAAAAGAAAAACACTATAATATAGCAACATGATGTTGCTCGTGGTCTCTGTAGTAGACATTTCTACATGCAGCTCACGGAACCTATTGTAGATTACTCCCATACCATAATGGCTGTTGATTTAATGTGGCATGATTGGTGACTCTCTGTCCTCGTTATTATTCCCACTAGCAGCAATACTTATTATTCCCACTAGCAGCAATACTAGCAAAACCAGACTGATACAGTGTTGCTGACGGTCGAGCTCAACGCTGAGCAGTTATGAAAACCCATGGATATGAAGTATGATACACTGGGTAGGCCGGGATGGACGTGAATGTCACCAAAGGCACGCCGGGCACACCAAGGCGCGCCTTACCGTCTGAGGGCGACGTTCTTCTTGAGCGCGGTGGTGAGCTCTTTCTCTTCGTACTGGTTGACGTTGGCCTCCATCTCGTGGCTGGCCAGAACCTGCCCGGACAGCGCGGGGTACAGCGTCACACTACAGGCCGGACTGTGATTTACAGAGCGAGGTGTGACAGAACCTGCCCGGACAGCGCGGGGTACAGCGTCACACTACAGGCCGGACTGTGATTTACAGAGCGAGGTGTGACAGAACCTGCCAGGACAGCGCGGGGTACAGCGTCACTACAGGCCGGACTGTGATTTACAGAGCGAGGTGTGACAGAACCTGCCCGGACAGCGCGGGGTACAGCGTCACACTACAGGCCGGACTGTGATTCACAGAGCGAGGTGTGACAGAACCTGCCCGGACAGCGCGGGGTACAGCGTCACACTACAGGCCGGACTGTGATTTACAGAGCGAGGTGTGACAGAACCTGCCCGGACAGCGCGGGGTACAGCGTCACACTACAGGCCGGACTGTGATTTACAGAGCGAGGTGTGACAGAACCTGCCCGGACAGCGCGGGGTACAGCGTCACACTACAGGCCGGACTGTGATTCAGAGAGCGAGGTGTGACAGAACCTGCCCGGACAGCGCGGGGTACAGCGTCACACTACAGGCCGGACTGTGATTTACAGAGCGAGGTGTGACAGAACCTGCCCGGACAGCGCGGGGTACAGCGTCACACTACAGGCCGGACTGTGATTTACAGAGCGAGGTGTGACAGAACCTGCCCGGACAGCGCGGGGTACAGCGTCACACTACAGGCCGGACTGTGATTCACAGAGCGAGGTGTGACAGAACCTGCCCGGACAGCGCGGGGTACAGCGTCACACTACAGGCCGGACTGTGATTCAGAGAGCGAGGTGTGACAGAACCTGCCCGGACAGCGCGGGGTACAGCGTCACACTACAGGCCGGACTGTGATTCACAGAGCGAGGTGTGACAGAACCTGCCCGGACAGCGCGGGGTACAGCGTCACTACAGGCCGGACTGTGATTCAGAGAGCGAGGTGTGACAGAACCTGCCCGGACAGCGCGGGGTACAGCGTCACACTACAGGCCGGACTGTGATTTACAGAGCGAGGTGTGACAGAACCTGCCCGGACAGCGCGGGGTACAGCGTCACACTACAGGCCGGACTGTGATTCAGAGAGCGAGGTGTGACAGAACCTGCCCGGACAGCGCGGGGTACAGCGTCACACTACAGGCCGGACTGTGATTCAGAGAGCGAGGTGTGACAGAACCTGCCCGGACAGCGCGGGGTACAGCGTCACACTACAGGCCGGACTGTGATTCAGAGAGCGAGGTGTGACAGAACCTGCCCGGACAGCGCGGGGTACAGCGTCACACTACAGGCCGGACTGTGATTTACAGAGCGAGGTGTGACAGAACCTGCCCGGACAGCGCGGGGTACAGCGTCACACTACAGGCCGGACTGTGATTCAGAGAGCGAGGTGTGACAGAACCTGCCCGGACAGCGCGGGGTACAGCGTCACACTACAGGCCGGACTGTGATTTACAGAGCGAGGTGTGACAGAACCTGCCCGGACAGCGCGGGGTACAGCGTCACACTACAGGCCGGACTGTGATTTACAGAGCGAGGTGTGACAGAACCTGCCAGAACAGCGCGGGGTACAGCGTCACACTACAGGCCGGACTGTGATTCAGAGAGCGAGGTGTGACAGAACCTGCCCGGACAGCGCGGGGTACAGCGTCACACTACAGGCCGGACTGTGATTTACAGAGCGAGATGTGACGGCCACGGTTGTATGGAAAGATCTGCCCCTGCTAGCGAAGATACGGACAATTAAGCTCAAATAAATCAGTACATCAGAGGTGACGATATAATATGTTCTGCTTCTCGTGTAAAAGTGCCGGCTGTGTGTGCTGTGCTGCAGCATGCCACTGGACGGCGCGGGGAGGGGGAGGGAAGGGGGACAGCTACCTCAGCTAGTAACCTGCAGTCAAAGGATGTTATAACGAGAAGACCGGCTTACCAGCTGAGTGACCCTGCCACTGCAGGTCTGCAGGGTGGCCTCTCCGTTGTAGAGCAGCAGCGGAGACTGGCCCGCCGGCAGCGGAGTCGTGTCAACCATGTCCACCACGGCGCCTGGCAACAGCAGAGAACACCAACGTTAGCCGTGAAATTAACACTGCAATATTAGTCATGAAGCAGCTCCATGAGCTGCGATCCTGTCAGGAGACGAGTGCGAAGATAAACTGTCCGTCAAACACAAACATTTCATGAGCAAAGACAAACAAACCAAAACATCGAAACGATAATGCCAGTGGAGGTAACATTTCCTAAGCGACTGATGAAATCCTGCCATATCACCATTTCCATATCAGACATGTTCAACCCAGTACAAATGGAATGGCACTCGGCTTGCTCCGCAGCTCGGACTGACCATCATCGTTCTCAGTCCGCGCCCAACTGACCGTCATCGTTCCCAGTCCCCGGGAGACTGACCGTCATCGTTCCCAGTCCCCCGGGAGACTGACCGTCATCGTTCCCAGTCCCCCGGGAGACTGACCGTCATTGTTCCCAGTCCCCCAGGAGACTGACCGTCATCGTTCCCAGTCCCCCGGGAGACTGACCGTCATTGTTCCCAGTCCCCGGGAGACTGACCGTCATCGTTCCCAGTCCCCGGGAGAATGACCGTCATCGTTCCCAGTCCCCCAGGAGACTGACCGTCATTGTTCCCAGTCCCCGGGAGACTGACCGTCATCGTTCCCAGTCCCCCGGAGACTGACCGTCATCGTTCTCAGTCCGCGCCCAACTGACCGTCATCGTTCCCAGTCCTCGGGAGACTGGCCGTCATCGTTCCCAGTCCCCGGGAGACTGACCGTCATCGTTCCCAGTCCCCGGGGGCCGGGAGACTGACCGTCATCGTTCCCAGTCCCCGGGAGACTGGCCGTCATCGTTCCCAGTCCCCGGGAGACTGACCGTCATCGTTCCCAGTCCCCGGGAGACTGACCGTCATCGTTCCCAGTCCCCGGGAGACTGACCGTCATCGTTCCCAGTCCCCGGGGGACTGACCGTCATCGTTCCCAGTCCCCGGGAGACTGACTGTCATCGTTCCCAGTCCCCGGGAGACTGGCCGTCATCGTTCCCAGCCCGCGGGAGACTAACCGTCATTGTTCCCAGTCCCCCGGAGACTGACCGTCATCGTTCCCAGTCCCCGGGAGACTGACCGTCATCGTTCCCAGTCCCCGGGAGACTGACCGTCATCGTTCCCAGTCCCCGGGAGACTGGCCGTCATCGTGCCCAGTCCCTGGGAGACTGACCGTCATCGTTTCCAGTCTCCGGGGGCCGGGAGACTGACCGTCATCGTTCCCAGTCCCCGGGAGACTGACTGTCATCGTTCCCAGTCCCCCGGGAGACTGAACACCAACGTTCTCAGTCCGCGCCCAACTGACCGTCTTCGTTCCCAGTCCCCGGGAGACTAACCGTCGATGTTCTCGCGCGTGTAGACGAAGGTGGAGATGGTTGTGCGGTCCCAGGCGATGAACACGTTCCTGTCCAGCGGGTAGTTCTCCCAGAGCACACCCAGCGCCTGAGCAGGGAACTTAACGATCCGCTCCAGCAGGTCGTTCACCTGACGAGCGAACACGCCGAGCGAGCGGATAGATGAGTTGTTGTATTTTATGATGCTATCAAAATACATCATAGTTAAAACAGGTTATTACAAATGCAGATCAAAATGTTAATGACTAGCAAGACAATTAGTCTCCAAAACATGCAATCCAAAGCGTTTACGAGTCATCGTAACATACGGAACAGGTCGAGGTAGCGATGTTTGCAACTGAGAAGACGTAACCACACCCCACACCTCATCTAGTTAGCCCCAAGCGATCCGCTGTAAATCTCCCCCTCTGCTCGTCTCGCTTTATCCAGTCTCCGCACGGGGGCGCTGTACGGCCGTTCTCACCGGGTTGAAGATGTGTCCCTCGCTGCGCTCGTCGACGAACACGACGCGCGTGCCGTTCACCTCTGGGTACACCTGGCGTATGCCCATCGTGTGACGGTACTCATTCACCACCGTCCAGTCCTCCAGGTAGAAAAACACCAGGTGGCCAGTCTGGTGGAGGTGTAGAACGCATACCAGTTTCAGGAGCATTCCGTACAGCAAAATACAGACCGTATATCTTGTTTGAGTGCGGTGCAAGCAAGAGAGTATTAGAAACTGGCAGCATTACACCTCACTGCCCGCAAAAAGCATTAACTAGCATCCGAATCAAGAAAGATCGATAGAGAACAGCTTGTATCCGTTTACAGAATAACGAAATCGGTAGAGCCTCTTAAATCAACAGACACATTGACAGACAGACGCCTCAGGTAGTTCCGTTCACTTCTATTTCCACTTGTAAAAGTTATGACGAATTAAAACCAGTTTGCTGCTTCCTAATTTAAAACTGATTTCAGCGGGTACATTTTGACTTGGCGAGTTGGCTGGCCACACGCACGGTGAACGGTGATATCTGCTCAGCCCAGGTATCACCTCTGCTCAGCCTGAATATCTGCTCAGCCCGGGTATCACCTCTGCTCAGCCTGAATATCTGCTCAGCCCAGGTATCACCTCTGCTCAGCCTGAATACCTGCTCAGCCCGGATATCACCTCTGCTCAGCCTGAATATCTGCTCAGCCCAGGTATCACCTCTGCTCAGCCTGAATACCTGCTCAGCCCAGGTATCACCTCTGCTCAGCCTGAATATCTGCTCAGCCCAGGTATCACCTCTGCTCAGCCTGCATATCTGCTCAGCCCAGGTATCACCTCTGCTCAGCCTGAATATCTGCTCAGCCCAGGTATCACCTCTGCTCAGCCTGAATAACTGCTCAGCCCAGGTATCACCTCTGCTCAGCCTGAATATCTGCTCAGCCCAGGTATCACCTCTGCTCAGCCTGAATATCTGCTCAGCCCAGGTATCACCTCTGCTCAGCCTGAATATCTGCTCAGCCCGGGCGAGAGTCTGCAGACCAGTTTGGCGCTACTCACGTCCGTTCCGTAGATGAGGAAGTCTGCCGTCAGGTAGTGGCAGGTGACCTTCATGTCACGGTGCTCCGGGTCCGGGAACAGGCGGCCCTCGCGCTCCTCCGACTCTCCCGACTCAGACTCCAGCTGCGGGTGAGTCAGTGGAGTCAGACTCAAGTACCAGCGTTACGTGACTGCAGTAGACTCTGACTCTGACTATGTGGGGGAAGCAGGGGCGCAGCCAGACCTTCAGAAAGGGGGATGGCAAGCCCCTGGGAGAGGCCCCCCACCCCCCCCCCCCCAAAAAAAATACCACTGGATATGAAAAACTCTACGGATTTCGGCCACTTTATTTTGTGAGGCCCCTTTTAACAATTTGTCTTTGTTTACTTTTGATGAGCTGGAATGGACCAGGACCCTCAGTAGGCATTGTACTGAGCGCATTACTATTTTTTATTGTTACGTACAGGAGAGAAAACATATCTTAGCTGACAATAGGTGGGGGTCGACTTTTGAGTGTCGGGGCGGCTGAAATGACGAAAAAATGTACCCCCATTTTCATACGTGTATTTAAGCCTTTGCAGCATTTTCTTATGTGGATTTTCATGTTATAGCGGGTGGTATGTACTTGTTAGTTAACGCCGAGAAGCGGCGCGAAATTTTTACGGTTTCCCTGATAAAACCCAGAAATATAGGCGGTGGGCTTTGCAGAGGATAATAAGCTAAAAATGCCATTCATTCAATTCAGCGTTACGACGAACCGATGATGATGACTATGGCTTCATTATAACGGTGATTACCGATGTGACGCCGCGAAGCGGCGTGAAAATGTTAATTTTAGGTCCTGGAAAACGAAATGTTGATATTGGAACCAGACCGTGTGGTGAGATGATGGCTTGGGGAGATGGTCCTGGCCTGTTTCCACTATTTGCTCTTCGGTCCAGCAAATTGTGCACCACTGGAGCAGCTTCCGGGTGCCGATCTCCTCGTATTTGCGTTCGCGTCGCCTTTTTCGGAACTCGGCAAACTAGCTAAACATGTAGCCTACTTGAAACTTAAAAGTGAATATGTTATGAAGGGAATGGGCCCTGGGGCCAGCAATTACCGCCAAGGAGAGCCTCTGCCAGACACTTAATGAAATTATTTTTCCCATTTTCCAAATTTGTATAAGCAATTGCGAAACTTGTGTCATACCGCGAAGCGGCGCGAAATTTTCCAGTTTTTGACACTACATGCTGGATTTTGACTGCACTGCAGACAATTTGTACGATAAATTGTTAATTTTTCCCGCAAAAGGTAGGGGGTCGACCCCCCCCCCCCCCTCCCTCCCCCGCCTCCTAAAAGGGGGAGTTTGCCCAGACCTCCCCCCCCCCCCCCACACCCCTTGACCCTCCAGTCGGTGACGCCCCTGGCTAACAAATATTGCCAGCACACACTCTCCCGAGAGGAAAATTGTTAAATTGTTTTGTACCCCCCCCCCCCCCCCGAATTAAAAAAAAACGCGTCAGACTTATCAAATTACCATTTTTAAACCGAAGAAAACATTGCACCAGGTGGGTCAGAGTACAGCACATTACCGCTCATTATGACCGCGCCGACCACGGCTAGCAGGCGCTCCAGCTATAGCAGGCGCTCCAGGCGACGGCTAGCAAACCCTGGGCAGGCTCGAGGGCCCCGTTCACAGACTCAATGGCCCTCTGGATAAGCTCGAGAGGAACCTGAACAGACTCAATGGCCCCTTGGTAAGCCGAGAGGCCCCTGAGCAGACTCTAATAGCCCCTGGGCAGGTTCGAGAGGCCCCTGAACAGGATCAATGGACCATTGGGAAAGCTCGAGGGGCCCCTGAACAGACTCCAATGGCCCCTAGGCAGGTTCAAGAAGCCCTTGAACAGACTCAATGGGCCACTGAACATGCTCCAGAGGCCCCTGGACAGGTTTTGTGGGCCCCTGAGTGGACTCAATGGGCCCCAGGGTATGCTCAAAACCTCTCCTGGGGGAAGTCAGACTTGAGTTCCAGCGCTCAGTGATTGCAGTCAGGCTCTGACTCCAGTTGTTAGAGTGAGTCAGGGGAGTCAGACTCAGGTTCCTGCGATCAGTGATTGCAGTCAGGCTCTGACTCCAGTTGTTAGAGTGAGTCAGGGGAGTCAGACTCAGGTTCCTGCGATCAGTGATTGCAGTCAGGCTCTGACTCCAGTTGTTAGAGTGAGTCAGGGGAGTCAGACTCAGGTTCCTGCGATCAGTGATTGCAGTCAGGCTCTGACTCCAGTTGTTAGAGTGAGTCAGGGGAGTCAGACTCAGGTTCCAGCGATCAGTGATTGCAGTCAGGCTCTGACTCCAGTTGTTAGAGTGAGTCAGGGGAGTCAGACTCAGGTTCCTGCGATCAGTGATTGCAGTCAGGCTCTGACTCCAGTTGTTAGAGTGAGTCAGGGGAGTCAGACTCAGGTTCCTGCGATCAGTGATTGCAGTCAGGCTCTGACTCCAGTTGTTAGAGTGAGTCAGGGGAGTCAGACTCAGGTTCCTGCGATCAGTGATTGCAGTCAGGCTCTGACTCCAGTTGTTAGAGTGAGTCAGGGGAGTCAGACTCAGGTTCCTGCGATCAGTGATTGCAGTCAGGCTCTGACTCCAGTTGTTAGAGTGAGTCAGGGGAGTCAGACTCAGGTTCCTGCGATCAGTGATTGCAGTCAGGCTCTGACTCCAGTTGTTAGAGTGAGTCAGGGGAGTCAGACTCAGGTTCCTGCGATCAGTGATTGCAGTCAGGCTCTGACTCCAGTTGTTAGAAGAGTGAGTCAGGGGAGTCAGACTCAGGTTCCTGCGATCAGTGATTGCAGTCAGGCTCTGACTCCAGTTGTTAGAGTGAGTCAGGGGAGTCAGACTCAGGTTCCAGCGATCAGTGATTGCAGTCAGGCTCTGACTCCAGTTGTTAGAGTGAGTCAGGGGAGTCAGACTCAGGTTTCTGCGATCAGTGATTGCAGTCAGGCTCTGACTCCAGTTGTTAGAGTGAGTCAGGGGAGTCAGACTCAGGTTCCTGCGATCAGTGATTGCAGTCAGGCTCTGACTCCAGTTGTTAGAGTGAGTCAGGGGAGTCAGACTTGAGTTCCTGCGATCAGTGATTGCAGTCAGGCTCTGACTCCAGTTGTTAGAGTGAGTCAGGGGAGTCAGACTCAGGTTCCAGCGATCAGTGATTGCAGTCAGGCTCTGACTCCAGTTGTTAGAGTGAGTCAGGGGAGTCAGACTCAGGTTCCTGCGATCAGTGATTGCAGTCAGGCTCTGACTCCAGTTGTTAGAGTGAGTCAGGGGAGTCAGACTCAGGTTCCAGCGATCAGTGATTGCAGTCAGGCTCTGACTCCAGTTGTTAGAGTGAGTCAGGGGAGTCAGACTCAGGTTCCTGCGATCAGTGATTGCAGTCAGGCTCTGACTCCAGTTGTTAGAGTGAGTCAGGGGAGTCAGACTCAGGTTCCTGCGATCAGTGATTGCAGTCAGGCTCTGACTCCAGTTGTTAGAGTGAGTCAGGGGAGTCAGACTCAGGTTCCTGCGATCAGTGATTGCAGTCAGGCTCTGACTCCAGTTGTTAGAGTGAGTCAGGGGAGTCAGACTCAGGTTCCTGCGCTCAGTGATTGCAGTCAGGCTCTGACTCCAGTTGTTAGAGTGAGTCAGGGGAGTCAGACTCAGGTTCTTGCGATCAGTGATTGGGTAGATAGGCTCCGCGTCCGGCTCGGAGCAGCACTGCAGCAGTGGCGACCCAATTTACGTTATAAGTTCTGAACTGGCACGTGCTCTTATGGGTAGCGGCTATCACAAACGGAGATTGCTCCAAACTGATACGAAGTCCATTGATTTGCAGGCGAAGTTACGATATACATGTACTCAAACACAGTTCAACTAAAACCAAATACGACAGCAATAGCATTCAGAGCAATGTATCTACATATTTCTGACTACTTGTCAGTTGTTGCTAAGCTCGTTAATCTGCTTCGCTGTAAGTATCTATATACACATTATATATAGCCCAAAACAAATATTGCCTTACCAAACGGAAAATATCAACACCGAAACTATTCCAGGACAGAGCCGACATACTCCAACGAGACACTCACCAGGGTCGGATACTCACCACGTGCAGCTGAATGTAGAATGAAGAGCCGACACACTCCAACGAGACACTCGCCAGGGTCGGATACTCACCACGTGCAGCTGAATGTAGAATGAAGAGCCGACACACTCCAACGAGACACTCGCCAGGGTCGGATACTCACCACGTGCAGCTGAATGTAGAATGAAGAGCCGACACACTCCAACGAGACACTCGCCAGGGTCGGATACTCACCACGTGCAGCTGAATGTAGAATGAAGAGCCGACACACTCCAACGAGACACTCGCCAGGGTCGGATACTCACCACGTGCAGCTGAATGTAGAATGAAGAGCCGACACACTCCAACGAGACACTCGCCAGGGATACTCACCACGTGCAGCTGAATGTAGAATGAAGAGCCGACACACTCCAACGAGACACTCGCCAGGGTCGGATACTCACCACGTGCAGCTGAATGTAGAATGAAGAGCCGACACACTCCAACGAGACACTCGCCAGGGTCGGATACTCACCACGTGCAGCTGAATGTAGAATGAAGAGCCGACACACTCCAACGAGACACTCGCCAGGGTCGGATACTCACCACGTGCAGCTGAATGTAGAATGAAGAGCCGACACACTCCAACGAGACACTCGCCAGGGTCGGATACTCACCACGTGCAGCTGAATGTAGAATGAAGAGCCGACACACTCCAACGAGACACTCGCCAGGGTCGGATACTCACCACGTGCAGCTGAATGTAGAATGAAGAGCCGACACACTCCAACGAGACACTCGCCAGGGATACTCACCACGTGCAGCTGAATGTAGAATGAAGAGCCGACACACTCCAACGAGACACTCGCCAGGGTCGGATACTCACCACGTGCAGCTGAATGTAGAATGAAGAGCCGACACACTCCAACGAGACACTCGCCAGGGTCGGATACTCACCACGTGCAGCTGAATGTAGAATGAAGAGCCGACACACTCCAACGAGACACTCGCCAGGGTCGGATACTCACCACGTGCAGCTGAATGTAGAATGAAGAGCCGACACACTCCAACGAGACACTCGCCAGGGATACTCACCACGTGCAGCTGAATGTAGAATGAAGAGCCGACACACTCCAACGAGACACTCGCCAGGGTCGGATACTCACCACGTGCAGCTGAATGTAGAATGAAGAGCCGACACACTCCAACGAGACACTCGCCAGGGTCGGATACTCACCACGTGCAGCTGAATGTAGAATGAAGAGCCGACACACTCCAACGAGACACTCGCCAGGGTCGGATACTCACCACGTGCAGCTGAATGTAGAATGAAGAGCCGACACACTCCAACGAGACACTCGCCAGGGTCGGATACTCACCACGTGCAGCTGAATGTAGAATGAAGAGCCGACACACTCCAACGAGACACTCGCCAGGGTCGGATACTCACCACGTGCAGCTGAATGTAGAATGAAGAGCCGACACACTCCAACGAGACACTCGCCAGGGTCGGATACTCACCACGTGCAGCTGAATGTAGAATGAAGAGCCGACACACTCCAACGAGACACTCACCAGGGTCGGATACTCACCACGTACAGCTGAATGTAGAATGAAGAGCAGACACACTCCAACGAGACACTCGCCAGGGTCGGATACTCACCACGTGCAGCTGAATGTAGAATGAAGAGCCGACACACTCCAACGAGACACTCGCCAGGGTCGGATACTCACCACGTGCAGCTGAATGTAGAATGAAGAGCCGACACACTCCAACGAGACACTCGCCAGGGATACTCACCACGTGCAGCTGAATGTAGAATGAAGAGCCGACACACTCCAACGAGACACTCGCCAGGGTCGGATACTCACCACGTGCAGCTGAATGTAGAATGAAGAGCCGACACACTCCAACGAGACACTCGCCAGGGTCGGATACTCACCACGTGCAGCTGAATGTAGAATGAAGAGCCGACACACTCCAACGAGACACTCGCCAGGGTCGGATACTCACCACGTGCAGCTGAATGTAGAATGAAGAGCCGACACACTCCAACGAGACACTCGCCAGGGTCGGATACTCACCACGTGCAGCTGAATGTAGAATGAAGAGCCGACACACTCCAACGAGACACTCGCCAGGGATACTCACCACGTGCAGCTGAATGTAGAATGAAGAGCCGACACACTCCAACGAGACACTCGCCAGGGTCGGATACTCACCACGTGCAGCTGAATGACGCCGTCGCACAGTATCGAGGCGTAATCAGCGTTCAGTCTGACAGACTCCACCGTACTGAGGTACTCCCTGTCCCGCACCAGCTCCGGGGACGCTGTGGAGACAGCGGGGGGTGTTCAGTCTGACAGACTCCACCGTGCTGAGGTACTCCCTGTCCCGCACCAGCTCCGGGGACGCTGCATGCATTTTCAGACAAATTTACAGACAGAAATGCATTTCCAGACAGGATCGCGGCGATCTGGGACTCGACATCATGGCACTTTGTAAGATATACAGGCCACTTAACAAAAGCTCTTATGAAAGCGCAATTAGTAGCCAACGTAGGTAGCTAACCGGGTGACAGTATACCGAGGTCGGGTACCACTCCTCGTATACGGCAGTGGCTTGTGCCTGACACAAATACATCATACCTATATATCCCTCCTACGGACTCACACGGAGGTGGGAGTCCCCCCCCCCCCCCCCTCCTCCGTCAGACGTCAGCGGCTGCGTACATACGTACACGTACCTCCCTCGCCGATGACGTAGATCCAGGCGCGGTTGTTCATGCCGACAATCAGGTGGAACGGCCCGATGCCGAGGAAGCTGGGCTCGACGTCTACCGTGAACGGTATCGCCTCCTCCTGCGGCATCAGAAGTAAACGACACGTCCGGGGCAGCATAAGACACTGGACAAACATACAACTACAAAACGTCCCAAAGGTCGCCAAGTAAGTCACTTTGTGAACCAAACAGTTAATTAATACCGAACATTGTAGAATATAAATGCATTTTTACGTCGTATGGACAATAGGTTAAGATGCGTGTTCTTCGCAGCACTCAAATAGAGCAAAATACCAATTACCCTTTTACATACCACATAAGTCACCCTCCAATACCACATATTGACCCCAACCTCGATCCCCACTCTCCACTCAACCCCCCCCCCCCCCCCCCTCCCGTCACAGCTGACTCCGCACCTTCCTGAGGTAGTCCATGATGGTGACCTCCAGCAGGCTGGTGAGCACGGCGATCCTGGTGCCTGACGCTGCACCCAGGATGGGCAGCGAGCTCAGGTAGACGTGCAGGTTGCCGGAGCCGCAGCCGACGGCCAGCAGCTGTCCATCGTCACTCCACTCTACCTGGTCCACCGACTTCTCATCATCCAAGGAGAGCACCGACCAGATCTCCTTCATCTCCTGCAGCTCGTGGATCTTCACACTGTCGGAGAAGAGAGGGTCAGCTCGTGGATCTTCACACTGTCAGAGAAGAGAGGGTCAGACCGTGGATCTTCACACTGTCAGAGAAGAGAGGGTCAGACCGTGGATCTTCACACTGTCGGAGGGTCAGACCGTGGATCTTGACACTGTCGGAGAAGAGAGGGTCAGACCGTGGATCTTCGCACTGTCAGAGAAGAGAGGGTCAGACCGTGGATCTTCACACTGTCGGAGAAGAGAGGGTCAGACCGTGGATCTTCACACTGTCGGAGAAGAGAGGGTCAGACCGTGGATCTTCACACTGTCGGAGAAGAGAGGGTCAGACCGTGGATCTTCACACTGTCGGAGAAGAGAGGGTCAGACCGTGGATCTTCACACTGTCGGAGAAGAGAGGGTCAGACCGTGGATCTTCACACTGTCAGAGAAGAGAGGGTCAGACCGTGGATCTTCACACTGTCGGAGAAGAGAGGGTCAGACCGTGGATCTTCACACTGTCGGAGAAGAGAGGGTCAGACCGTGGATCTTCACACTGTCGGAGAAGAGGGTCAGACCGTGGATCTTCACACTGGCGGAAGAGAGGGTCAGACCGTGGATCTTCACACTGTCGGAGAAGAGAGTCAGACCGTGGATCTTCACACTGTCGGAAGAGAGGGTCAGACCGTGGATCTTCACACTGTCGGAGAAGAGAGGGGCAGACCGTGGATCTTCACACTGTCGGAGAAGACAGGGTCAGACCGTGGATCTTCACACTGTCGGAGAAGAGAGGGTCAGACCGTGGATCTTCACACTGTCGGAGAAGAGAGGGTCAGACCGTGGATCTTCACACTGTCGGAGAAGAGAGGGTCAGACCGTTGATCTTCACACTGTCAGAGAAGAGAGGGTCAGACCGTGGATCTTCACACTGTCGGAGAAGAGAGGGTCAGACCGTGGATCTTCACACTGTCGGAGAAGAGAGGGTCAGACCGTGGATCTTCACACTGTCAGAGAAGAGAGGGTCAGACCGTGGATATTCACACTGTCGGAGAAGAGAGGGTCAGACCGTGGATCTTCACACTGTCGGAGAAGAGAGGGTCAGACCGTGGATCTTCACACTGTCGGAGAAGAGAGGGTCAGACCGTGGATCTTCACACTGTCAGAGAAGAGAGGGTCAGACCGTGGATCTTCACACTGTCGGAGAAGAGAGGGTCAGACCGTGGATCTTCACACTGTCGGAGAAGAGAGGGTCAGACCGTGGATCTTCACACTGTCGGAGAAGAGAGGGTCAGACCGTGGATCTTCACACTGTCGGAGAAGAGAGGGTCAGACCGTGGATCTTCACACTGTCGGAGAAGAGAGGGTCAGACCGTGGATCTTCACACTGTCGGAGAAGAGAGGGTCAGACCGTGGATCTTCACACTGTCAGAGAAGAGAGGGTCAGACCGTGGATCTTCACACTGTCGGAGAAGAGAGGGTCAGACCGTGGATCTTCACACTGTCGGAGAAGAGAGGGTCAGACCGTGGATCTTCACACTGTCAGAGAAGAGAGGGTCAGACCGTGGATCTTCACACTGTCAGAGAAGAGAGGGTCAGACCGTGGATCTTCACACTGTCGGAGAAGAGAGGGTCAGACCGTGGATCTTCACACTGTCGGAGAAGAGAGGGTCAGACCGTGGATCTTCACACTGTCAGAGAAGAGAGGGTCAGACCGTGGATCTTCACACTGTCGGAGAAGGGAGGGTCAGACCGTGGATCTTCACACTGTCGGAGAAGAGAGGGTCAGACCGTGGATCTTCACACTGTCGGAGAAGAGAGGGTCAGACCGTGGATCTTCACACTGTCAGAGAAGAGAGGGTCAGACCGTGGATCTTCACACTGTCGGAGAAGAGAGGGTCAGACCGTGGATCTTCACACTGTCGGATAAGAGAGGGTCAGACCGTGGATCTTCACACTGTCGTAGAAGAGAGGGTCAGACCGTGGATCTTCACACTGTCGGAGAAGAGAGGGTCAGACCGTGGATCTTCACACTGTCAGAGAAGAGAGGGTCAGACCGTGGATCTTCACACTGTCGGAGAAGAGAGGGTCAGACCGTGGATCTTCACACTGTCAGAGAAGAGGGTCAGACCGTGGATCTTCACACTGTCGGAGGGTCAGACCGTGGATCTTCACACTGTCAGAGAAGAGAGGGTCAGACCGTGGATCTTCACACTGTCGGAGAAGAGAGGGTCAGACCGTGGATCTTCACACTGTCGGAGAAGAGAGGGTCAGACCGTGGATCTTCACACTGTCAGAGAAGAGAGGGTCAGACCGTGGATCTTCACACTGTCAGAGAAGAGAGGGTCAGACCGTGGATCTTCACACTGTCAGAGAAGAGAGGGTCAGACCGTGGATCTTCACACTGTCGGAGAAGAGAGGGTCAGACCGTGGATCTTCACACTGTCGGAGAAGAGAGGGTCAGACCGTGGATCTTCACACTGTCGGAGAAGAGAGGGTCAGACCGTGGATCTTCACACTGTCAGAGAAGAGAGGGTCAGACCGTGGATCTTCACACTGTCAGAGAAGAGAGGGTCAGACCGTGGATCTTCACACTGTCAGAGAAGAGAGGGTCAGACCGTGGATCTTCACACTGTCGGAGAAGAGAGGGTCAGACCGTGGATCTTCACACTGTCGGAGAAGAGAGGGTCAGACCGTGGATCTTCACACTGTCAGAGAAGAGAGGGTCAGACCGTGGATCTTCACACTGTCGGAGAAGGGAGGGTCAGACCGTGGATCTTCACACTGTCGGAGAAGAGAGGGTCAGACCGTGGATCTTCACACTGTCGGAGAAGAGAGGGTCAGACCGTGGATCTTCACACTGTCAGAGAAGAGAGGGTCAGACCGTGGATCTTCACACTGTCGGAGAAGAGAGGGTCAGACCGTGGATCTTCACACTGTCGGAGAAGAGAGGGTCAGACCGTGGATCTTCACACTGTCGGAGAAGAGAGGGTCAGACCGTGGATCTTCACACTGTCAGAGAAGAGAGGGTCAGACCGTGGATCTTCACACTGTCAGAGAAGAGAGGGTCAGACCGTGGATCTTCACACTGTCGGAGGGTCAGACCGTGGATCTTCACACTGTCAGAGAAGAGAGGGTCAGACCGTGGATCTTCACACTGTCGGAGAAGAGAGGGTCAGACCGTGTATCTTCACACTGTCGGAGAAGAGAGGGTCAGACCGTGGATCTTCACACTGTCGGAGAAGAGAGGGTCAGACCGTGGATCTTAACACTGTCAGAGAAGAGAGGGTCAGACCGTGGATCTTCACACTGTCGGAGAAGAGAGGGTCAGACCGTGGTTCTTCACACTGTCGGAGAAGAGAGGGTCAGACCGTGGATCTTCACACTGTCAGAGAAGAGGGTCAGACCGTGGATCTTCACACTGTCGGAGAAGAGAGGGTCAGACCGTGGATCTTCACACTGTCAGAGAAGAGAGGGTCAGACCGTGGATCTTCACACTGTCAGAGAAGAGGGTCAGACCGTGGATCTTCACACTGTCGGAGAAGGGAGGGTCAGACCGTGGATCTTCACACTGTCAGAGAAGAGAGGGTCAGACCGTGGATCTTCACACTGTCGGAGGGTCAGACCGTGGATCTTCACACTGTCAGAGAAGAGAGGGTCAGACCGTGGATCTTCACACTGTCGGAGAAGAGAGGGTCAGACCGTGGATCTTCACACTGTCGGAGAAGAGAGGGTCAGACCGTGGATCTTCACACTGTCGGAGGGTCAGACCGTGGATCTTCACACTGTCAGAGAAGAGAGGGTCAGACCGTGGATCTTCACACTGTCGGAGGGTCAGACCGTGGATCTTCACACTGTCAGAGAAGAGAGGGTCAGACCGTGGATCTTCACACTGTCGGAGAAGAGAGGGTCAGACCGTGGATCTTCACACTGTCGGAGGGTCAGACCGTGGATCTTCACACTGTCAGAGAAGAGAGGGTCAGACCGTGGATCTTCACACTGTCGGAGAAGAGAGGGTCAGACCGTGGATCTTCACACTGTCAGAGAAGAGAGGGTCAGACCGTGGATCTTCACACTGTCAGATAAGAGAGGGTCAGACCGTGGATCTTCACACTGTCGGAGAAGAGAGGGTCAGACCGTGGATCTTCACACTGTCAGAGAAGAGAGGGTCAGACCGTGGATCTTCACACTGTCGGAGAAGAGAGGGTCAGACCGTGGATCTTCACACTGTCAGAGAAGAGAGGGTCAGACCGTGGATCTTCACACTGTCGGAGAAGAGAGGGTCAGACCGTGGATCTTCACACTGTCAGAGAAGAGAGGGTCAGACCGTGGATCTTCACACTGTCGGAGAAGAGAGGGTCAGACCGTGGATCTTCACACTGTCGGAGAAGAGAGGGTCAGACCGTGGATCTTCACACTGTCAGAGAAGAGGGTCAGACCGTGGATCTTCACACTGTCGGAGGGTCAGACCGTGGATCTTCACACTGTCGGAGAAGAGAGGGTCAGACCGTGGATCTTCACACTGTCAGAGAAGAGAGGGTCAGACCGTGGATCTTCACACTGTCGGAGAAGAGAGGGTCAGACCGTGGATCTTCACACTGTCGGAGAAGAGAGGGTCAGACCGTGGATCTTCACACTGTCGGAGAAGAGAGGGTCAGACCGTGGATCTTCACACTGTCAGAGAAGAGAGGGTCAGACCGTGGATCTTCACACTGTCGGAGGGTCAGACCGTGGATCTTCACACTGTCGGAGAAGAGAGGGTCAGACCGTGGATCTTCACACTGTCGGAGAAGAGAGGGTCAGACCGTGGATCTTCACACAGCGAGAAGGGAAGGCCGGATCTATCCGTGGATCTTGACACAGCGAGAAGGGAAGGTCGGATCTATCCGTGGATCTTGACACAGCGAGAAGGGAAGGTCGGATCTATCCGTGGATCTTGACACAGCGAGAAGGGAAGGTCGGATCTATCCGTGGATCTTGACACAGCGAGAAGGGAAGGTCGGATCTATCCGTGGATCTTGACACAGCGAGAAGGGAAGGTCGGATCTATCCGTGGATCTTGACACAGCGAGAAGGGAAGGTCGGATCTATCCGTGGATCTTGACACAGCGAGAAGGGAAGGTCGGATCTATCTGTGGATCTTGACACAGCGAGAAGGGAAGGTCGGATCTATCCCGGGAAGATAGTCATATAACTAGTCGCCTAACATTTAACGTGGAAATATCCACCAGCCTGACAATTAGGAGTAAATAGCACTTAAATTGTCAGCACAGCACCTTACAATAAAATCTGCTGATATGTTCCACACAGTCATGCCAGATATCTCCCTTCCACAATCTCACCACGACCAGCGACCATCTAGCGAGCTCCTCTCGCCCCTGCCCTGATCACTATTCAGCGTCTTTCCCAGACAGTGCCGCCCCCCCCCCCTTCTGACTGACGTGTTATCCCCGCAGGAGGCAGCCTTGCTCAGCGACAGGTTGACGGCGATGTCTGTGAGCACCGTCTTGTGGTTTTTTATCTGGAACAGCTCTGTTCCAATCTCCTTCATGTGGCTAGAGATGGCGACAAAGTAGCCGCTGGAGAATCCGAGCAGGATGTAGCCGTCTCCGAACCTTCCGGGGCAGGGTGGGGACGGGGGTAGAGATAGAGAGTCAGGCAGTGACTGCGCCGTGGCGTATTTTATGCGGCAGCTGAGGCAGTCAGCGCAGTATCACAGTGAGCGGTAACGATCGGTAACGCAGGAGCCGCACAGTTCAATGGCGCTGTTCAGTGTTACCGATCACAGTATCACAGTGATCGGTAACGCAGGAGCCGCAGAGTTCAATGGCGCTGTTCAGTGTTACCGATCACAGTATCACAGTGATCGGTAACGCAGGAGCCGCAGAGTTCAATGGCGCTGTGCAGTGTTACCGATCACAGTATCACAGTGATCGGTAACGCAGGAGCCGCAAAGTGCAATGGCGCTGTTCAGTGTTACCGATCACAGTATCACAGTGATCGGTAACGCAGGAGCCGCAAAGTTCAATGGCGCTGTTCAGTGTTACCGATCACAGTATCACAGTGATCGGTAACGATCGGTAACGCAGGAGCCGCAGAGTTCAATGGCGCTGTTCAGTGTTACCGATCACAGTATCACAGTGATCGGTAACGCAGGAGTCGCAGAGTTCAATGGCGCTGTCCAGTGTTACCGATCACAGTATCACAGTGATCGGTAACGCAGGAGCCGCCGAGTTCAATGGCGCTGTTCAGTGTTACCGATCACAGTATCACAGTGATCGGTAACGCAGGAGCCGCCGAGTTCAATGGCGCTGTTCAGTGTTACCGATCACAGTATCACAGTGATCGGTAACGCAGGAGCCGCCGAGTTCAATGGCGCTGTCCAGTGTTACCGATCACAGTATCACAGTGATCGGTAACGATCGGTAACGCAGGAGCCGCCGAGTTCAATGGCGCTGTCCAGTGTTACCGATCACAGTATCACAGTGATCGGTAACGATCGGTAACGCAGGAGCCGCCGAGTTCAATGGCGCTGTCCAGTGTTACCGATCACAGTATCACAGTGATCGGTAACGATCGGTAACGCAGGAGCCGCCGAGTTCAATGGCGCTGTTCAGTGTTACCGATCACAGTATCACAGTGATCGGTAACGATCGGTAACGCAGGAGCCGCCGAGTTCAATGGCGCTGTCCAGTGTTACCGATCACAGTATCACAGTGATCGGTAACGATCGGTAACGCAGGAGCCGCCGAGTTCAATTGCGCTGTTCAGTGTTACCGATCACAGTATCACAGTGATCGGTAACGATCGGTAACGCAGGAGCCGCCGAGTTCAATGGCGCTGTTCAGTGTTACCGATCACAGTATCAGTGATCGGTAACGCAGGAGCCGCCGAGTTCCATGGCGCTGTTCAGTGTTACCGATCACAGTATCACAGTGATCGGTAACGATCGGTAACGCAGGAGCCGCCGAGTTCAATGGCGCTGTCCAGTGTTACCGATCACAGTATCACAGTGATCGGTAACGATCGGTAACGCAGGAGCCGCCGAGTTCAATGGCGCTGTCCAGTGTTACCGATCACAGTATCACAGTGATCGGTAACGCAGGAGCCGCCGAGTTCAATGGCGCTGTTCAGTGTTACCGATCACAGTATCACAGTGATCGGTAACGCAGGAGCCGCCGAGTTCAATGGCGCTGTACAGTGTTACCGAGCACAGTATCACAGTGATCGGTAACACAAGAGCCGCCGAGTTCAATGGCGCTGTTCAGTGTTACCGATCACAGTATCACAGTGATCGGTAACGCAGGAGCCGCCGAGTTCAATGGCGCTGTCCAGTGTTACCGATCACAGTATCACAGTGATCGGTAACGATCGGTAACGCAGGAGCCGCCGAGTTCAATGGCGCTGTCCAGTGTTACCGATCACAGTATCACAGTGATCGGTAACGCAGGAGCCGCCGAGTTCAATGGCGCTGTCCAGTGTTACCGAGCACAGCATCACAGTGATCGGTAACGCAAGAGCCGCCGAGTTCAATGGCGCTGTTCAGTGTTACCGATCACAGTATCACAGTGATCGGTAACGCAGGAGCCGCCGAGTTCAATGGCGCTGTTCAGTGTTACCGATCACAGTATCACAGTGATCGGTAACGCAGGAGCCGCCGAGTTCAATGGAAAAACGTGAGCGGTATCACGCCCGGGAACAGTTTAATGAAGGCAACACAGGACAGGACATCATTGAACGGATACCTACTAGTCGATATGAATTTCAATGACTGTTTGTAAGAACCTAAGCCTTCGCACGGAGGGCAACAGTTACTAAGAAAGAAACATTTTACGAGAACCAGATTGCGTTGGCCATAGAAACCATGAACTAGCTATAAACTAACACGACATGTAGTTCATGTTATCTATTCGTTGGCATTTGGCATATTGCAATTCATACAGTTTATAATGCCTCTTCTGTGAAAAAGTATAATGTTGTTAGATGACAAAGCATATTCGCATTGCAGGCTGATCAAAAAAGAAGCGGGTAAACAAAGTTGTGAAGCAGCGAAGAGCGAACAAAAGGTGAACACTGAACAGGCATGCGAAACGAATGTGCAAATGCAGCAGCAAAGCAGCATTGATATAAAAACATATAATATCCAAGCACCAATCAACACCAGTAATAGAGCATCAAAACATAACATGAAACAGAAGTCGAGAACAGGAACATAAAACATCCCAACACCACAAAACATGAGTGAAATAGGTCATCCACATCCATCACACACATACACAAAACAAACAAACGAAATGGAGTGCATCAACGAAACGGTTATTGCAAGTAAACCTAGAAAACCTGTCCATCCGTATTCTGAAAATTATCAGACCCGTTTTTTAAACCGAACGTAGCACGTGCGACTTTTAAAAGGGAACACAATGTGCAGTCTGGAGGGACCGTCGGGCCTCGATGTGCCGTCGGTTTGCTTCGTCTCACCACTCGTATTGGCTGATGTTGCCATAGCGCGACTGAAAGGCCAGCTCGACAGGGTTGTCCGGATCCGTCAGACTGAACAGAAACAGGTTTTTCTTGACCAGGACGAGGCTGACCTGCGACAGGGGGCGGCACGCGTCGCAGCAACCGTATAGGCTATTGCAGCTCATCTTTTCAAAACTGCTAAATATTTTAATGATGAAAATGCATATGTAATTGTGGAACACTAAGACGTTTTGTTCACCCGAAAAACCACCCCGTGTACAGGATAAGTTGCATAAGTTTGTTTGAGTTCGAATTGGGTGAATTTCACAGGGGAGGAAATTCTCTAGTTCTCGTGGCAGTAGTTTGAACGCGGGCTGTGGCCAAGACCAATCAGAGCTGGTCCGAAATTTGCCAAGCTCTTAGTCGAACGCATTTCTGCCGAAAAGATAATAGATCGCAATTTGTGGATTCTTTTGAGTGAATATTGTCTTGTGCTGCTAATGACAGCGCTAGAATGGTTGAACTACGACAGAAATGCAGACAGATAGACATTCTTTCATAATAACTGTTAAAAGTCGATTCAAAGTCACAGGCGCCACCAATGAGTGTCTCAACAGAGACTAACATACAAGTTTCAATTAAGAATACCAGAATGGCTAATGTAGAATAAGTACAAATACTATGAGTACACACAACAACAAATATATCTATCAAATCGTTACGCAATCGAATTCATTCCACAGATGTTCATCCGAACAACAGATGCCACATGGAGCGTTGCCACTAGAGAACAGCGATAGAATAGATCGCCATCTACATGGGTGCAGATATATATATAGGTCAAGGTCAATGTATAAGGTCGAGCGCTGCAGGGTGTAGCTCTGGCGATACGGTGGCCAAATGACGGGAACAGCTGTAGATGTATCGTTTTCTACGCGTCAACAGTCGAGCAGGGAAGAGCAGAGGACCGAGCGACAGCGAGTGAATTCTCTCAGTACTTCAGCAGCTGGCGTTGCCATGGTTACCATTCGTGAGCGAGGAGTTTGCCGTAGGCCGGCTTGAAGGTAAGTTCGATCGGGTCTTTGGCCGGCTCCTCGAGGTGGTGGAGCAGCAACAGCGACTTTTTGTCGCCGATGAAGCTGACCTGTGACGGATCGGTGGATGGGTGACGTCATCCGGCGCGGTAGGTGTGTGAGGAAGACTAGGAAAGAACACGTGAAGGACAAGGGTCTGCTCCGTGGCCAACGAACGGGAGGAGTGATCACAGCAGCCGACTGCCAGCAGTGATGGATTCGGAATATGGCTGCTCCTCTACTTTGTAACCTTTCAAAATGGCGGAAAGTCGCTTTCATAACGCGGTTATAAGGAAGTCAGCGGCTTGGTGGCAATATTCTGGGATTCCTGTCAGCAGCGAGCTACTGCCTAATTCAAAACCTATCACAGGTCTCGTTATAGTTGTCCCATGACTACCAAACCACACCGAACCTTATAGCTATAAATTTCCCCTATAGTTCCCCGCTCCAAGTACTTTTCATGAGCATCCCCGATCAAATACAAAAGATGACCGCGGCGGGAATCGAACTCACACCTGCCACTCTCTCCATACCGTGTTCTCTCCATCCGACGCGCCGTCCATCTTCATCTCGGAGAACTTGATCTGGCTGGGCTCGGCGCGGAGCGTTGCCAGCCGCATCGTGTCGCCGAACTCGTTACTGATGCTCAGCGTCTTGTCCTCGCCGCCCAGCGCCAGCATGTTCTGCTTGTTCCAGGCCCCGCACGTGATCCGCCGCGTGTGCTTACCCATGATCGGGATCCGGCTGGTGTGTGAAACGGGGGCGGGGTCGTCAGTAGGGGCTTGTAAAAAGAAAACAATGCAATTGTGTGGCCACGCTCACGCTGATGATATTATGTATTTAAATGTGTACGGGGCATACACGGCGTGTATGCCCCGTACACATTGAATGCCCCGGAATGATGTGTGCCCCGGAATTATGTGTACCCCGTAATGTGTGCCCCGGCGTATATGCCCCGTAATTATGTACGCGTCATAGGTGTCGATTTATATACTTTTGGGGTGGCCCTCGGCCCCCAATGTTGAGTTCGCCCCCCCCCCCCCTCTCCCCCCCCCCCCCCCCCCCCCCCCCCCAATGGTACCCGCTCGGCCACCCCCAATGTTTTTGGCCGCTAGCGGATCCAAGAGGGGGCAAAGCGGCCAAGCCTCCCAAACCGCCTGAAATGGGCAACAAATTGACACGTTTCCTATTTCAAAAGAAAGTCTACGCAGCTTTTACTAAAAAAAAAAATTAATCCCCTCTGTATGTATAAAGAAGCGAAATCCGGTGAATGTTTAACATATTTGCAATGTTTTATTTTTAGGGCATTTTTCCGAAGAGATGTTTTTCTATTGATTTCTTTTAAAGGGAAATAATGACCTTTTTCCACTAAAATGGAGTTAGCACTTGAAATCGCCAGACGAGATCAAAATATATTGTAAATTCATCACATTTTGCATGAAAACTTTCCTACCGAAAGATATTTCAAGTTAAAGTTGATAAGCGTTCCACACTTTTAACGACCGGTACTTGCACTATTTCTGACCTTTTGTCAAGTACTTTTGGTCCTCATCAAACTGCGGGCTTTTCCCGTATTGTTTTTTACGCAATGGAGTGGAAAATATATTGTGCGTTCTGCTTGTTGTGATTATATGCTCGGCGATCTTCTAAAACTAACAGCGATTGGAAAAAGTGGCAATAAAATCGGAAGCTCATCGATGCACATCAACGCGGCATAGTTAGTGGTTGCGACCCTCAATTTTTGCAAATCGATTCATTTGTTTTCAACATTAGGAGTTGTGTATAGTTTGTCTGTGGCTGTATATAACACTATGCTTTATTTTATCATGAAAAATAATAATTTTCCCCAAAAAAACTAACGAACAATAACACAAAACTGGCAATTAAATCAGAAGCTCATCGATGCACATCGACGGCGACCTATTTAGCGTCGGCGATTTGTTTACAAAGTCATTGTCATGCTTCTCGGCGCACTTAACCATCTCGGCGCACTTGGCGAGTTGTTCCTGATTAGTATACCCAAGTCCCGTAGCAGGCTTTGTTAATGACGTCACTGGTGCCATTCTTGTGTAGCATTGCAAAATATATCTGATTTCGAGTTGAAAGCTAATTAAAGACTTATTCAAATTATTGTTTTTAAGTTTGAATTTTCTTGTTAATCATTATTAAAGGTATTTTACCACTGTATTTCATAGTAGTTGACACTTCAGAAACTTGTGACGTAATAATATTGTATCCAATATGCATTTCCCTCACCTTTTGCTATTGTGGCGCAGTGCCGAGTGCTTTGCGAATACTAGCTTGCCTGGGGTTCAATTCATTCCGCTCTTATTTTATTCGAGTTGGTATAGTTTGCATGTTGTTGTTATTCATGACTTATACTGATAGTCAGTCGTGCATCACGGATGCTTCACGGATTGCTTCACGGAACAGAGCGCTGCTCGAACGCACGCTAGTAGCGCTTTCGTTCTCCATGGCAACCAGGCGTGAGCCAATGAAAAGCCAGAACGTATTCCCTTTCTGGCTTTTGATTGGCTGACGCCTGGTTGCCATGGAGAACGAAAGCGCTACTAGCGGGTGTCCGAGCAGCGCTCAGTTTGATCGGAAATGTCACAGAGCCTCCACAAATGCCGCACTCGATGTTAACAATGGTAGGGAAGGACGAATTTGTCAATGACCTTCATGAAGTACACAAGGTACTTGTTTTGTATTTTTTCCAAACTTACAACTTTGAATTTGGGAATAATTTTATTTAATTCTTAAATTTAAATAAAATAATTTTAAAAACATAACGGTAGCCTAAGAAATTGTTGCTAACAAAATCAAAAGGTCATTATTTCCCTTTAAATGATTTTTTAGGGGTCAAAAACCAACGTTTTCACAAATTCGAGAATCTATTTCGTAGCCCTTGCCATTTGCTATTTTCTGACCTTTTTATTGCATTTTGCCCAAAATATAGATTTTGTATGCACTCTTAAAGTTTAGCAGATTCTTTTAGTCGCCAAACTCGTGTGTAGTGACGTCACTAAATTCGTTATATCTCTATTTTTATCTCAACAAAATGTCTTCATTTATGCACAGAAGACGTAAAATTGGTGTAGGAGAAGGTACCCAAAGTTTCACGTTGATATCGCTATTGGTTTTCAAGAGACAAGAGAGGGGTCACAGTAATGTACTGAGCGGGAAATCACAAGCTTCAATCCTGTAGCCTACTTTCCTGAAACCCCTGGTATATAACCGTCGACAGAATTAAGCCGTCCGACAGAATTCCAAAACTCATGAGATTTCGTCTGTTTTGCATTATGAATTGATTACAAATACTGTCCTGTGTACAAGTTGCCTAGAACTTCTTTAAAATGTGTGAATTTTCAGCCGATTTTTGTGGTTTTGGTAAAGCCATGGCGCTGATAAGACTCCCCTTGGATCCGTCCCTGTTCGGCCACTGGCGGATCCAGGGGGAGGGGGCATCAGGGGCAAATGCCCCCCCCCCCCCCACACAGGGAATCTGGGGAGGGGGCATTCAATACAAGTATCCCCTCCCCCCCCCCCCCCCCCCGCGCGTTCCCAACTTATCGTAAAATCGTAAAAATTGTCTTTGCAGCAGTCAAAATCCAGCTATACAATCAAAAACCGGAAAATTTCGCGCCGCTTCGCGACATGACACAACTTTCGCAATTGCTTATACAAATTTGGAAAATAGGAAAATCAATTCCATTAAGTGTCTGGCAGAGGCTCCCCCTGGCGGTAATTGCTGGCACTGACTGATACGGGGGGGGCATCAGGGGCAAATGCCCTCCCCCCACAGGAATCTGGGAGGGGCATTCAATACAAGACGTATGCCCCCGCGCGTTCCCTGCACTGAAAGTGAAAACAATTATCTTAGGAGAAAACTTCATGAAAACGGAAGTTTTTTTTCTTCTCAAGTGATTGAATTTGAAGTTTGTATGTATACCTTGCTTTCAATGATAGACAAAACAGCGCACCTGATGCAATTTAAAGGAAATAGTTCACCTTTGATTTTTTTACCAAACACGATTTGATTATATTTTTTAATACAATTTCTTTTTATATTGTCAAAATGGCCTTATATTGCGCCGATTCAGGACATAAGGTCGTAAATTTGTATTGTTTATAAAAACTATATGCATACTCTCTGAGTCAGAGTCCTGACGTCACGCAAATTTAAAAAATGGTTCAGCCAATCAGATTCGAAAGTAAAAAAGTAAGTAAAAAGTAAGGATAGACTCGCATTGGAGATGTGCCAACCGGCGGCCGGCGTTCGCTTGCTAGCACCAGCTGCAAGCTGATTGGCTGATGGTATAGCCTCTGCCCGGGCTAAAACCAGTACAACATTCTTTCGCCAGCACCGCATTCCTTCGCCAAAAAATCAAATATATTCGGCTGGAAAGTCTTTTCAGTCAAGAAAACTTGCAGATAACGGGCACGGGCCGGGCTACAAAACTGCTATCTCAGTTTAAAACTAATGCTGAAGGTGAACTATTTCCTTTAAGCAGCCCCGGTGACACTTTGAAAACTATGATAAATACGTCAAACTTTCGGTACCTTATGCTGCATCAATTCTACGTCTTCTCACCAAATTCCAATGAAATTAATGTGGAAATTTGGGAGATAATGACGTTGACGTCATGTCATGCCATTTTTGGTGGGAAAATGCTAAATGTTTGAACAATTGTAGAAAATAGAGTTGTAAAGCAAATGCACAAAAAAACGTTGAAAGAAAGGAAATGACATTCAATTCAAAATTGCTATCTCTTATTCGTGAAAGTTTGTGATTTTTACCCCCAAAATAAAAACAAACTGATTTTTTTTCGGAAAAAAAATCCACAAATCATTTTTTGTAAATTTCAAATGTTAATTTCTTAAGCTCGAATACCAAAATAAGGTGACCCACCCAAATCCGCAGAGGGAAAAAGTGGGGGTACCTTTTAGCCACAAAAAGGTGCCCCCCACGGAGAGAGGCTGGACCGCCAGTGTGTTCGGCCCCCAACCGTTTTGACAAATCGACACCGCTGGTACGCGTGTATTACACGCGTACATAATTGTGAATATGTTGTCAAGTTGCCAATATGCAAACGCATGAGGATTTCATTGTAACGCTGACAACTGCAGCTTCCTACGATAGCACGTTTAATTTACATTAAACGCTTAAAATCGCCGGTATACTCAGTGGAGCCATCCCACTATACAGCGTCCACCAATAGGCATACAACAATCACAGCGACGCCCCGCTCCAGCGCGCTCACCCTCTTACGTCCCCTCCCCGGCACCCTCTTACGGCTCCCCGGCACACTCTTACGACCGGGGTGCCCCTCCCCGGCACCCCGGTCCTGGGCCACAGCACCCACCGTGACGTCTGGTGGTTGTAGATCATCAGGTTTCCCTTGGCGGTACCCACAGCCAGGTAGGCGGAGCTGCGGGACCAGATGAGTGAGCTGAGCGGGTCGCGCAGACCCGAGTCCAGCTGGCGGACGCGCGTCTTGCTGCTGTAGTTGGCGTCCCACAGGATGATGGCCGAGTTCTTCTCGTTGATGACGGCCAGAATGTCGCCGTTCATGTCCCAGCCGAACCCGGTGCAGTTCCTGCCGAGCATGGCGGGCGAGAGGGAAAGATCGGGAAGTGTACGGTTAGTACGTCGGTATATAGTTCAGCAAATGCACATCTGCAAGCAAATGCAAGCCCGGCACTGGCGAACAGTTCTCAATGATCACTTATTTATGTATACAATGCACAGAGGATGTGTCATATCGGCAACTTTTTTTCTCAGTTCAAATTCTTCCGCTGATTTTCCTTGTACCTGTGTCCATGAAAGCCCATTGGTGTTATTATTTTCCCCTGTATTGAAAATTCGAGCGGCGAACGCGGAAACAATTTTCATGTTTTCGGTGGCGCCCGGCGTTGCAGTCTCCATGTTGGGTGTAATGCATATGGTCACATTAACACCAGCCGCGCCAGCGATCGTCGGCCCGCGGCGACCGACACCGTTTGGCGGTTAAAATTCAATCGTCATTTCTGGTTTAAGGGGAATTTCGATGCAATCGTTGGTGGACTTCATGTTTTGAGACGGTTTTACGGACTTACATAGGTTCAGCGGCCTCTTTCAAGAGGTTCTCCGCTGACCTGTCGCAAGGTCAGCTCGGACGGGGAGAGGGAAATGAGAGCGCGGGAGGACAAGGCGACGACGCGAGAGGGATCTCGGGTGTCACCTCCGTCGACTCCACCAGGCGTCCGCTTTCTCGGGCACGCGCGTAGCAAGGCAAAACATTTTTCCATCAGATTTCCTAGCGTCTTACCGGTAAATCACCTGCCTACGAACAGAGACGTTGTGAATTACGTAAGGCTGCTGGCAGGAGAAACAAAAAGTGAGCGGGCAACTACTGCATGTTTGCGTAAAACAGCAGAAGCGGTGATTGCAATATGGTCGAGTTAGGTTATACCCATAATCCAAGCGCATAACGTGGTTCGGAAGATCAAGCAAGCCTACGAAAGATTTCGCCGATTGAATAAGACGCCCAAAAGAAACCGGGACGCAAAAACGAAACAAATTCTTTCAGAAGAGAAGCTTTTCAACAAGCTATTTGACATCGCCAGCTGCCGCTGCAAGGATCTGCGAAGCTGCAACTGCCCACTGTCGAGCCGCATGCCGCCAGCGGAAATAACATTCCTTCGAGACCAGAGAGGAGCCCGCAAGATGAAACTGGGTGGCGTAGACAACGAGGATACGAGCAGGCGACGCAAGACTGCAAATCTCAGGCAGAAACGGGAGCGGAACGAGGGACGCGATGATGCAGATCAAGCTGGCCCCTCCCATATTCGTGCGTCTCTCACCATCGACATCGACGAGGCTGGCCAGGGAGAATCACCAGCGACGACCGACACTAACGACAGCAGCAATAAGGCTGACGCAAGTGAATCCGGGATGTCAGACTGCATCCAGGAGCCAAACAACGATGATCTGACAAACACTGCACTGGCAGCCGACAGGTATTGCTTGTCTAACCGTGATGTAGCGGCTGTCTTCAACGGCTTCCAAATGGATATCGGTCGCGTGTCCAGCGGCAAAACAAAGCTGTTGGTCGACCCGAAAAAAGTTTGGAGGGAGCGATGTCGGGTGAGACAAAACGAAGTGGCGACGCAGGACCAACAGCATAGAGGTGCTGAGCTCAAGGCCCTGTACTTTGACGGGCGGCATGATCAAACATGCACCGGCCGAGGCGGCGACAAGGCAGCTGAGGAACGGCGTTTCTGTGGTGGCGGAAGCAGGAAATGAATATGTCACCCACTTCACGCCAGTTTCTGGTAAAGCCATTGACCAAGTCAATGAACTAATAAACGTCGCCACCGGCTACGGAGACTCCGTCCGCGTCCTGGGCTGCGATGGCGCGGCTGTCAACACGGGCAGATCTGGCGGAATTTGTCGGGTCTTCGAACTCATTCAAGAAAAAACGGTCCATTGGTTTGTCTGCCAGTTACACTGGAATGAGCTCGTGCTGAGGGAGGTGTTCCAGGAGTTGGACGGCAAAACCAGCCGACCCGGCTCATTCACGGGACCGTTAGGCAAGGCGGCCAGCGGCTCCGTGCACCGGCTCTGTCCCGCGAAGTTCCGCCCGGTGAGCGGCCCAAGGCTGGCGCTGCCGGACAGCGTCATCGCCGACCTCAGCAGCGACCAACTCCTGCTGTATCAGCTCACCAGGGCCTTGCAGACGGGCAATATCGCTCCAAAGGAGGCGTGCAAGAAGATTGGTCATCTGAACCATGCAAGGTAAGTTATATCAATTGTATTTCTACTTTGCACTCCAACTATGTGGGCTGCAAAGTGCAAACCCCTTCACGCCCCACGCATGGCTATCTAGAAACCCATTGTAGGAGCCTGCAAAAATGTTGCCATTAAAGCCCACAAGAGCCCGTAAGCGTAAAAATACCAGTCCAGCCTGCCTTTTGTATCGATTATTCATATGCACTGTTTTGGGCTTGACATGTTCGTTTGTATTTGATCAAGCGGTTAACAAATGTAATGCAATCTTCCAATGAGATTTGAAATAGGTAAAACCTTCAAAGCTCATAAATGCAAACTATTGGTTCAAGCTTTGAAAGTCTGAAAAAGTCCTGCTGTTTTTAAAACTGCAGCTTCTGGGCATTGAATATATAGCTCTCTTACATATTTTGCGCTCTTTTCTTCAGGTGGTTGTCACTGGCTGCACGGCTCCTCCGCCTGTATATCGGCACCGGGTCGCCTTCAGCGAACCTGTGCCTGATAGTGCAGTACCTGGTGCGCCACTACATTACCGTGTGGTTTCGCATCAGAAGCCACAGCAAGTGCACCGAGGGTTCCAGCAACCTGCTGTTCAGTCTGCAGCTGCTGCGAGACCTGCCGCAGCCGCTACCGAGCATAAAACGGCCCGTCATCCAGCGCAACGCTTACTGGTCACACCCGGAGGCGCTGCTGCTCGCCATGGTGGCAGATCCGGTCGAGCAAGTCCGTGCGCGTGCCGTTCAGAGTATACGGCAATGTCGGCGGCAGTCGCAGGAGTAAGTGCGACCCTACGTCCTTCCGGCAGTAAACATGGCGGCAGAAGACATCACACAGCTGATTGGCTGGCAGGCAGAGCTCGTCACGGAGCCACCACTGACAGCTGACCTCTCTGACGCCGCGCTGCTGGATATCGTGCAGACACCGCTGCAAGTAGATCACTATCCGGTGCATACTGTTGCCGTAGAACGCGCAGTGAAGGTGGTGACTGAAGCGGCTGTGGCAGTGGTGGGTGAAGAACAGCGCCACGGCGGCTTCATCTGCAGCCGCCTTCGTCACCGCCATTAGCTTGCCACCGTCGTTAGCAAACGGTCGTGGTCACTGGATGCATGAAGTAAGACCTTTGTGAATGATGGCTAGCGATGCTGTATCGTTTGACTTATGAGCAATGTGTGCGACCGTTGTCCAAATGGAAAGTCCTGCCTTGCTCGCTGTAGTTAGATCCGTCTGAACGGTGGCCGTCGCCGTTAGCAGACAATGGCGCGCGCGGCTGGTGTTAGTGTGACCGTGTGCATTACACCCAACATGGAGACTGCAACGCCGGGCGCCACAGAAAACATGAAAATTGTCTCATCAGCCTTCGCCGCTCGAATTTTCAATACAGGGGGAAAGAATCACACCAATGGGCTTCCATGGACACAGGGACAAGGAAAATCAGCGGAAGAATTTGATCTGTTACTAGTGACACACCCTTGAGTGCATAGTGCATTATCTCTCACGATAACCAACGGCTATCTAATAACTTATTCTCACCCCCTGCCTTCCTCTCCCTCTATGATGGCGGTCAGACGATACCAGGGGGGGGGGGGTATCGCCTCCACGGAGCCCACAGAGAGGCTAACTAACCCATCCACCGCAAACCAGAGAGCAGAGGACTGACCCGGGCAGTGCGATCTGGTCCACCATGGTGCCCATGCGGTCGTAGATGTTGACCAGCTGGTTGTAGCCGGTGGTAGCCATGTAGGTGCCGTGACGACGCTGCCACGCGAAGAAGATGCCGCCCGGACCGTGCGGGTTGTGCAGCGTGTACAGACGCTGTGGACAGACAATCACGAGGTATGGTGAACAGACGCCACAGACAGGCAATACGCCGCGGTGTGTGTAATGCATCACTGAGACCGGCAGATCAGCAGAACGTTTTGCTCGGCTAGGGTAGACAATACCATTGAGAAAGGTGTACGCGTCGCACGACGTTGTAATAGGAGTCCCAGTTACGGCGGTTACAGGACACATTGGGGAATGTCATTTTGCCTAATGTCATTTTGGCGAATGCATATTGTCGAAGGACACTTTGACGAAATGTCTTTTTGACGACATGTGAATATGCCAAAAGCAAAATGGCGAATGCCCTTTTGTCGAAATGTCTTTTTGCCGACATGTCATTTTGTCGAAATGTCTTTTTGTCGACATGTCAAAAGGTCGAAATGTGATTTTGCCAAAATGTGAAAAAGTAGAAATGTCCTTTTGCCGAATGTAATTTTGCCGACATGTGAAAAGATCGAAATGTCTTTTTGCCGAAATGTGATTTTGCCGACATGTGAAAAAGTCGAAATGTCTTTTTGCCGAATGTCATTTTGCCGACATGTGAAAAGATCGAAATGTCATTTTGCCGAAATGTCATTTTGTCGACATGTGAAAAAGCCGAAATGTCATTTTGCCGAATGTTACTTTGTCGACGTGTGAAAAGGTCGAAATACTTTTTTGCCGAAATGTTATTTTGTCGATATGTGCCTAAATAGTGTCTAAATGCCTTTTTGCCGAATGTCATTTTATCGACATGTGCAATGTTCCAAATTTATTTTTCCCGAATGCCGAATGCCTTTGGTGTCATGCGCAGCAATTGTCATTTCTCAATATTGTTTGTGCGCGTGACGCTTTCAGCCTTCGTCTCGGCGCGCTCCTTCATTTCCGCGCGTGCGGCAGACTGCTCCATTGCAGCCCTGCTAGGGGAGTGATTGTGTCCCTTGCTCTCCACAAAGACCCCGCGAGCATACACGCCACGCCCTTTGCAACTCAGACGCACTCGGGCGCTGCATCTCATGTATATATTGTCGTCCCCACTCCTCGAGTTAGAAAACTGCCATATCAACTTTGGAACCAGCGACACCAATTTGGAATCAGCTATACCAACTTGGAATATTTTTAAAGCTCAAAACCTGGAAGACTTAAACAAATTGCGCCGCGGAGCGGCGCGAAAATTTTGAGTCTTATGCCCTAGATATGCATTCTCATCAATGAGTCACATTGCTTATGGTGCGGACCTCTAAAAATGTTGTGCGTTTAAAAGTGCGTTAAAAAAATGATAAAGTGAAATATTTTGCCCAATTATATAGCAACATAACACAAATGCGTTGAGAAACGGACCGTTTTTTCCCCTCTAAGCCGCATATAATTAAATTTGTAGTTAAATTGCGCCGCGGAGCGGCGCAAAAATGTTAAGTTGTATTCCCTGGACAACTGCATTCTTACTGTTGAAAGGTCCAGGGTCCCTTCAGATCGTCTAGGGGCCCCTCCGACCTTTTCAACGCCCTTCTGACCTGTTCAGGGACTCATCTGGGATCCGCGAAAAGACATGATGTGGAGTGGGTGATATATATATATATATATATATATATATATATATATATATATATATATATATATATATATATATATATATATATATATATATATATTAAATACAAAGAGGGCTTACTCTACAATACAAATTAAAATCGGAGCTTGCGGGTATATTGTAACACCCTTTGTTAGCGATTAAGAGGCATTCGGTAACATGTCATTGCTCATCTTAAAGACGAGCAATGACTTGTTACCGAATGGCTCTTAATCACTGACGAAAGATGTTACAATATACCCGAAAGCTCCGATTTAAATATTTTTCTTGGGGAGTAAGTCCTCTTTGTATTTAATCTTCATCTGGGATCTGTATGTGCTTTGAGGCCCTTCCAGTCTGACCAGGGACTCCTCTGACCTTCCAAGAAGTATTGTATTGTATTGTATTGCACAAGATCAGGTCAATCCACAATAAAAGGGCTATTCTCAGACCATCGTCAGTACATTAGTATCACATGCAATTGGTAATCTAAAAATAAACAGCGACTGAAATGTAAACAATGGACATGGACACAATGATGCTGGTTAAAAGATATCAAGCACTCTTTAAAATGTCACGAATGCTGGTTTTGAGGGCACGCAGGGACAGACCTGGGAAGAAGCCCCTCTTGTGTGGCAAGGGGCCCATTCGGCATGTTCAAAGGTTCTTCCGACCTGGCCAGGGACTGAACTGGCTGCTTTGTCACCCTGCCGACATGCTCAGGGGCCCTCCGACCTGCCCAGGGGCCCCTCCAGTCTGGCTAGGAACTCATCCAGCATGTTTAAGGGCCCTTCCGACCGGCCCAGGGACCCTTTCGGTTTAGTCAGGGGCCCCTCGGACTTGCCCAGGAGCCCCTCCGATCTGCTCAGCGACTCTTCTGGTCGAACTGCGCTGGATGCTTTGTTGCCCTGCCAACATGCTCAGGGGCCCTCCTACCTGCCCTGGGCCCCTCTGTGCTGGCTAGGGGATATTTGGCATGTTCCGGGACCCTTCTTGCCCGCCCAGGGACCCTTTCGGTCTGGTCAGGGGCCCCTCCTATCTGCACAGGGGCATTTTTAACTTGCCAGGGCCCCTCTGGTCTGTCCAGGGGCCCTCCAGCCTTCTACGGGGCCCTTCCGACCTGTCAAGGGACTTCGCTGGCTGCTTTGTCGCCTTGCGACATGCTCCGAGGGCCCTCCGACCTGCCCTGGCGCCCCTCCCTGCTGACTAGGGGCCCATTCGGCCTGTTCAGGGGCCGTCCTGACCCACCTAGAGGGCTGTTTCGGTCTGGTCAGGGCCCCTCTGACCTGCACAGGGGCCCTTTGAAATTCCCAGGGACTCTCTGGGGTCTGTCCAAGGGCCCTTATGACCTGGCAAGGGACTGTGCTGACTGCTGGCCGCTTTGTCACCCTGCCGACATGCTCAGGGGCCTCTCGACCTGCCCAGGGGGCCCTCTGTGCTGGCTAGGGGCCATTTGACGTGTTCTGGGGGCCCTCGGACCAGCTCAGGGGCCCTTTCGGTCTGGCCAGGGGCCCATCTGACATGCACAGAGCTCTTTTGAACATCCAAGGGGCCCTCTGGTCTATCAGAGGGTCCTGGTGGCCCTACAGAGCTTCTGAAGTGCTCTAAACTCTCTAAAAACCACGCTTCGCGTGGTAAAAAGCCCATGATACCGCGCTTCGCGCGGTCTCGTCGGCCCTTTTCGGCGCGCGCAGCGCGCCGAAAAGGGCCCTTCGCCGCCGAAAAGGGCCCTCCTGGCCTCCAGGGTGGTGCGGCCGCACCTGCCGCCCCCTGGGTACGTTCCTGCCCTGGTGGATGGTGCAAAACCACAGCAGGAAGTGAGGGGCGGTGGAGCAGGATGTGCTCGGCAAAAAAAGGCATTTCGACCTTTTCACATGTCGACAAAATGACTTTCGGAAAAAAAGGCATTTCGACTTTTCCACATGTCGACAAAATGACATTTCGGCAAAAAGGCATTTCGACCTTTTCACACGTCGACAAAGTAACATTCGCCAAAATGACATTTCGGCTTTTTCACATGTCGACAAAATTACATTTCGCTAGACATTTCGATCTTTTCACATGTCGGCAAAATGACATTCGGTAAAAAGACATTTCGACTTTTTCCCATGTCGACAAAATGACATTTCGGCAAAAAGGCATTTCGACCTTTTCACATGTCGGCAAAATGTCATTCGGCAAAAAGCATTTCGATTTTTTCACATGTCGCCAAAATGACATTTCGACCAAATGACATGTCGGCAAAAAAACATTTCAACATTTTGACACGTCGGCAAAAAGGCATTTCGACAAAAAGGCATTCGCCATTTTGCTCTCGGCATATTCACATTTCGACAAAAAGACATGTCGTCAAAGTGTTCTTCGACAATATGCATTCGCCAAAATGACTTTCGGCAAAATAACATTCGCCAATGTGTCCGCACACCGTTACGGCCGCCTTCGGTCCCAGAGAGGGGGAGGGGGACGGGGGCGACCAGGGTAATAGAACAACGGACGACCGCTGCTGACCATTTATCGGCGGCGGTCACCAGACTGCCGTCGCCATGCTGAGCCTGCCATCAGCGGTCTTATCAGCGGTCATCAGCAGCCATCAGCGGTCTTATCAGCGGTCTTATCAGCGGTCTTATCAGCGGTCTTATCAGCGGTCATCAGCGGCCTTATCAGCGGTCATTAGCGGTCTTATCAGCGGTCATCAGCGGTCATCAGCGGCCTTATCAGCGGTCATCATCAGCCTTATCAGCGGTCATCAGCAGCCTTATCAGCGGTCATCAGCGGCCTTATCAGCGGTCATTAGCGGCCTTATCAGCGGTCATTAGCGGCCTTATCAGAGGTCATCAGCGGCCTTATCAGCGGTCATCAGCGGTCTTATCAGCGTCATCAGCGGTCTTATCAACGGTCATTAGCGGCCTTATCAGCGGTCTTATCAGCGGCCTTATCAGCGGTCACCAGCGGCCTTATCAGCGGTCATTAGCGGCCTTATCAGCGGTCATCAGCGGCCTTATCAGCGGTCATCAGCGGTCTTATCAGCGGTTATCAGCGGTCTTATCAGCGGTCATTAGCGGCATTATCAGCGGTCTTATCAGCGGTCATCAGCGGCCTTATCAGCGGTCACCAGCGGCCTTATCAGCGTCATCAGCGGTCTTATCAACGGTCATTAGCGGCCTTATCAGCGGTCTTATCAGCGGTCTTATCAGCGGCCTTATCAGCGGTCACCAGCGGCCCTATCAGCGGTCATTAGCGGCCTTATCAGCGGTCATCAGCGGCCTTATCAGCGGTCATCAGCGATCTTATCAGCGTCATCAGCGGTCTTATCAACGGTCATTAGCGGCCTTATCAGCGGTCTTATCAGCGGTCATCAGCGGCCTTATCAGCGGTCACCAGCGGCCTTATCAGCGGTAATGGTTACGTCAGTGTAGAGGACGTCTACGTACATTGTACTGGCTATGACGCAAGTGCAGGTGACGCACTGAGAAACAGATACACTGAAGGCACCTGTTCTGCGTGTGGGAGGTTCGAGAGAAAAACCTCGTCGGTCGCCTACTCACATGTCAGCTGTGTGTTCTGTTTGTGAAGGCTGTGTGCGTAAATGGGAATGATTTGGCAAATGGTCCCCGTACTAAAGTGCTGGAAGTGCGTTTACACCTTTCCTTTACATAGGTGATGGCGAACCGACATCGTCGGGCAGGACGTCCATGATCATTCCGGCGACTGGGGCGCCTCTGACAAGTGCCCCTCCCTGAGTCCCTCTCCCACCATTCAACTCGCCCAGGGCCAGGACACCACCCAGCCAACGATGCGCTGCGTCCGCCCCATATGGCATCTGTTAACATTGCTTTGGTCGATCATGACTAGTATGCTGTGATCGGGTCACCGATAGATCGCCTGTCGGGACGTGGAACTGGGCAAATGAGCTATGAAGCGGGCATCATATCCGCTCGGCCACCGTCACATGGCCTAGCATTCCGTTGAATGCGCTTGTTGGTGTCAAACCGACATTGGAATTCCAATATTCCAATTTTCCATTGGAAAACATTGCTAAAATTTGAAGTGAGTGTGAAAGTGACAGGGGCAACCATTGGGGCAAGCTGCGTCCACACATACTAAGCTAAGTTCACCGTGGGACCAGAATACGCGTACATACACCCCGCGGGTAGGGGTGTGTTATGCCGCCGGCCATGACAAGGCCAGGTGGTACGTAGTGGTCGCCTTGGAGACGGGTATAAACACAGCCGGGGGGGGGGGGGGGGGGCGCGCGGGCACTGCCCCGGTGCAATGTACGAATCAGGCGTCCAGTCCCGACTCACCTTATCCATAGCCATGTCTAGACAGAACGGATCACACAGATATCACACACACACACACACAAACATACAGCACTGGTCCCGTGCCGTCCGGCCGGCCGCCTGGCCCCTTTCCAACTGTGGAATGCTGCCCACGCCGCGCGCCCGCCGGCCGGCCGGCCGGCCGGTGGATCGATCGATGGAGAGTGCGGGATCGAATCCCAGGAACTGCGGTCATTTCCCCGCTACCGCGCGGAATATTGATTGTTTGTGGTGTGGTACGGAATAATACAGGCATATGTCGATAATGTGTGGTGCGGCATAATACAGGCATATGTCGATCATGTGTGGTGCGGCATAATACAGACATATGTCGATCATGTGTGGTGCGGCATAATACACACATATGTCGATCATGTGTGGTGCGGCATAATACAGACATATGTCGACCATGTGTGGTGCGGCATAATACAGACATATGTCGATCATGTGTGGTGCGGCATAATACATACATATGTCGATCATTTGTGGTGCGGCATAATACAGGCATATGTCGATAATTTGTGGTGCGGTATAATACAGGCATATGTCGATAATGCATGGTGCGGCATAATACAGACATGTCGATAATGTATGGTGCGGCATAATACAGACATATGTCGATCATGTGTGGTGCGGCATAATACAGGCATATGTCGATAATGAATGGTGCGGCATAATACAGACATATGTCGAGCATGTATGGTGCGGCATAATACAGGTATATGTCGATCATGTATGGTGCGGCATAATACAGGTATATGTCGATCATGTGTGGTGCGGCATAATACAGACATATGTCGATCATGTGTGGTGCAGCATAATACAGACATGTGTCGATCATTTGTGGTGCGGCATAATACAGACATATGTCGATCATGTGTGGTGCGGCATAATATAGACATATGTCGATCATGTGTGGTGCGGCATAATACAGGCATATGTCGATCATTTGTGGTGCGGCATAATACAGACATATGTCGATCATGTGTGGTGCGGCATAATACAGACATGTGTCGATCATGTGTGGTACGGCATAATACAGACATATGTCGATCATTTGTGGTGCGGCATAATACAGGCATGTGTCGAGCATGTGTGGTGCGGCATAATACAGACATGTGTCGATAATGTATGGTGCCGCATAATACAGACATACGTTGATAATTTGTGGTGCGGCATAATACAGACACATGTCGATCCTTTGTGGTGCGGCATAATACAGGCATATGTCGATAATGTATGGTGCGGCATAATACAGGCATATGTCGATCATTTGTGGTGCGGCATAATACAGGCATATGTCGATCATGTGTGGTGCGGCATAATACACGTATGTCGATCATTTGTGGTGCGGCATAATACAGACATGTGTTGAGCATGTGTGGTGCGGCATAATATAGGCATGTGTCGATCATTTGTGGTGCGGCATAATACAGACATATGTCGATCATCTGTGGTGCGGCATAATACAGACATGTATCGATCATGTGTGATGCGGCATAATACAGACATGTGTCGATCATCTGTAGTGCGGCATAATACAGACATGTATCGATCATGTGTGGTGCGGCATAATACAGACATATGTCGATCGTGTATGGTGCGGCATAATACAGGTATATGTCGATCATGTGTGGTGCGGCATAATACAGGCATATGTCGATAATGTATGGTGCGGCATAATACAGGTATATGTCGATCATCTGTGGTGCGGCATAATACAGACATATGTCGATCATGTGTGGTGCGGCATAATACAGACATATGTCGATCATGTGTGGTGCGGCATAATACACACATGTCGATCATGTGTGGTGCGGCATAATACAGACATATGTCGACCATGTGTGGTGCGGCATAATACAGACATATGTCGATCATGTGTGGTGCGGCATAATACATACATATGTCGATCATTTGTGGTGCGGCATAATACAGGCATATGTCGATAATTTGTGGTGCGGTATAATACAGGCATATGTCGATAATGCATGGTGCGGCATAATACAGACATGTCGATAATGTATGGTGCGGCATAATACAGACATATGTCGATCATGTGTGGTGCGGCATAATACAGGCATATGTCGATAATGAATGGTGCGGCATAATACAGACATATGTCGAGCATGTATGGTGCGGCATAATACAGGTATATGTCGATCATGTATGGTGCGGCATAATACAGGTATATGTCGATCATGTGTGGTGCGGCATAATACAGACATATGTCGATCATGTGTGGTGCAGCATAATACAGACATGTGTTGATCATTTGTGGTGCGGCATAATACACACATATGTCGATCATGTGTGGTGCGGCATAATACAGACATATGTCGATCATGTGTGGTGCGGCATAATACAGGCATATGTCGATCATTTGTGGTGCGGCATAATACAGACATATGTCGATCATGTGTGGTGCGGCATAATACAGACATGTGTCGATCATGTGTGGTACGGCATAATACAGACATATGTCGATCATTTGTGGTGCGGCATAATACAGACATGTGTCGAGCATGTGTGGTGCGGCATAATACAGACATGTGTCGATAATGTATGGTGCGGCATAATACAGACATACGTGGATAATTTGTGGTGCGGCATAATACAGACACATGTCGATCCTTTGTGGTGCGGCATAATACAGGCATATGTCGATAATGTATGGTGCGGCATAATACAGGCATATGTCGATCATTTGTGGTGCGGCATAATACAGGCATATGTCGATCATGTGTGGTGCGGCATAATACACGTATGTCGATCATTTGTGGTGCGGCATAATACAGACATGTGTTGAGCATGTGTGGTGCGGCATAATATAGGTATGTGTCGATCATTTGTGGTGCAGCATAATACAGACATATGTCGATCATCTGTGGTACGGCATAATACAGACATGTATCGATCATGTGTGATGCGGCATAATACAGACATGTGTCGATCATCTGTAGTGCGGCATAATACAGACATGTATCGATCATGTGTGGTGCGGCATAATACAGACATATGTCGATCGTGTATGGTGCGGCATAATACAGGTATATGTCGAGCATGTGTGGTGCGGCATAATACAGGCATATGTCGATAATGTATGGTGCGGCATAATACAGGTATATGTCGATCATGTGTGGTGCGGCATAATACAGACATATGTCGATCATGTGTGGTGCGGCATAATACAGGCATGTGTCGATCATTTGTGGTGCGGCATAATACAGACACATGTCGATCATTTGTGGTGCGGCATAATACAGGCATGTGTCGATAATGTATGGTGCGGCATAATACAGGTATATGTCGATCATGTGTGGTGCGGCATAATACAGGCATATGTCGATCATCTGTGGTGCGGCATAATACAGACATGTATCGATCATGTGTGGTGCGGCATAATACAGGCATACTGAGCTGGACGTTATAAAGTGAATGTAAGCAGGTAGGCCCGTCTTTTACCGACATGCTCAGGCGAACAGAAGCGGCTAGTCAAAAACGCATACTGAGTTACCGGCTCCGTGCGATTTGTTGAACCCAATACCCATGTCGTAAGCGGTGGGAAAATGAAGGCGTATAGCCTGCGCAGTATTCATTGAATAACTGAATCATGAGTGCCGCGAGCACGTTACTACGATAATACGGCGAGTATTACGGCGGGGGTAAATAGGAACCTACTGCTGCTTGGTGTTGTTTATCGTCCTTTTCGCCTATGTCCTTGTCCTTGGCGGCAACCGTCTTCTTGGCGACAGCGTCCGCCTTCGCCACGGCCGGGGCCGCCTGCCTCTTGATCGAGCCGGGCCAACAGTACAGGTTACCTGCGGAGAGACATGGGAGGAGAAGGATCGGAGCGGTAGGGCAGGACTGGCCTCCGGGTCTGGGACGAGACCGGGACCAAACTGGTTCAAATGGTGCATAACTGAGTGCATAACTGTGCAAACTGAACACTGGATGGTGCTCAGGGTCGGGACCGAAACCAGGACTGGGCTGGTTCGAAGTGCCGGCAGTTCTCTACCCACCCTCAACATAACTTGAGATACCCACAACATCACGGCGTGTAAATACCCCTCCTGATCCTGGCTGTGTAAACACCGCCTCTGCGTCGGCGGCTGATTGACCTTGTGCGGTATTCCGGCGGTGGACTGACCTTGTGCGGTATTCCGGCGGTGGACTGACCTTGTGCGGTATTCCGGCGGCCGACTGACCTTGTGCGGTATTCCGGCGGTGGACTGACCTTGTGCGGTATTCCGGCGGCCGACTGACTTTGTGCGGTATTCCGGCGGCCGACTGACCTTGTGCGGTATTCCGGCGGTGGACTGACCTTGTGCGGTATTCCGGCGGCCGACTGACCTTGTGCGGTACTCCGGCGGCCGACTGACCTTGTGCGGTATTCCGGCGGCCGACTGACCTTGTGCGGTATTCCGGCGGTGGACTGACCTTGTGCGGTATTCCGGCGGCCGACTGACCTTGTGTGGTACTCCGGCGGCCGACTGACCTTGTGCGGTATTCCGGCGGCCGACTGACCTTGTGCGGTATTCCGGCGGCAGACTGACCTTGTGCGGTATTCCGGCGGCGGACTGACCTTGTGCGGTATTCCGGCGGCCGACTGACCTTGTGCGGTATTCCGGCAGCAGACTGACCTTGTGCGGTATTCCGGCGGCGGACTGACCTTGTGCAGAGGAGACTGTCAGCATCTCTCCGTCGTCCGACCAGCCGATATCCATCAGCGTCGAGCTCTCGCCTTTCACCTCCATATTTCCGACCGTCTCCCGCGGGTCTTCTATGTTGTGCATACGGATACTGGCGAGACCAGGATGTGAAAATGAGTCACGGCGCAAAATGGAGCGGGATAGGAAATGGTGGGAGCCGTTGACAATGAGATTGTCGGGAAGTGTCCCTTACACGTAATTATAATGTTGTGGTTTCAAATGATTGACACAGTTACCGAAGACGAAAAATGTCCCAACAATATCTCGAGAAGTTATCACATTTGGTGGAATGAAAACGCATATAAATCATACGGGGAAACCTAGTCCATCTGCTACTAATCGCAAAATTGCTTATTATCATTTTCGCCTTCGTTTCGAGATCGTTGTCAAGATCGATGGACAACACCTACCTGATTCCAAGGGAAGTGCCACAACACATCCACCTGATTCCACTGATGATGCCACAACACATCCACCTGGTTCCGCTGATGGTGCCACAACACACCCACCTGGTTCCGCTGATGGTGCCACAACACATCCACCTGATTCCACTGATGGTGCCACAACACACCCACCTGGTTCCTCTGATGGTGCCACAACACACCCACCTGGTTCCTCTGATGGTGCCACAACACATCCACCTGGTTCCGCTGATGGTGCCACAACACACCCACCTGGTTCCTCTGATGGTGCCACAACACATCCACCTGGTTCCTCTGATGGTGCCACAACACATCCACCTGGTTCCGCTGATGGTGCCACAACACACCCACCTGGTTCCGCTGATGGTGCCACAACACATCCACCTGGTTCCTCTGATGGTGCCACAACACACCCACCTGGTTCCGCTGATGGTGCCACAACACATCCACCTGGTTCCTCTGATGGTCCCACAACACACCCACCTGGTTCCGCTGATGGTGCCACAACACATCCACCTGGTTCCTCTGATGGTCCCACAACACACCCACCTGGTTCCGCTGATGGTGCCACAACACATCCACCTGGTTCCTCTGATGGTGCCACAACACATCCACCTGGTTCCTCTGATGGTGCCAGAACACATCCACCTGGTTCCGCTGATGGTGCCACAACACACCCACCTGGTTCCGCTGATGGTGCCACAACACATCCACCTGGTTCCTCTGATGGTGCCACAACACACCCACCTGGTTCCGCTGATGGTGCCACAACACATCCACCTGGTTCCGCTGATGGTGCCACAACACACCCACCTGGTTCCTCTGATGGTGCCACAACACACCCACCTGGTTCCTCTGATGGTGCCACAACACACCCACCTGGTTCCTCTGATGGTCCCACAACACACCACCTGGTTCCGCTGATGGTGCCACAACACACCCACCTGGTTCCTCTGATGGTCCCACAACACACCCACCTGGTTCCTCTGATGGTGCCACAACACACCCACCTGGTTCCTCTGATGGTGCCACAACACACCCACCTGGTTCCTCTGATGGTGCCACAACACACCCACCTGGTTCCTCTGATGGTGCCACAACACACCCACCTGGTTCCTCTGATGGTGCCACAACACACCCACCTGGTTCCTCTGATGGTGCCACAACACACCCACCTGGTTCCGCTGATGGTGCCACAGAGACCGAGCGCCGTGCAGACGGCGATGCCGGTCAGGTCTGACGAGCGGAAGTCGCGCACCTGGAACAGCTCGGTGCCCATGTTGGACGGGTTGGTGGACACGATGCTGAAGTAGCCCTTGGAGAAGCCGATCATCAGCAGACCGCGTGGCAGCCTGTCAGACAGTGGCTGGTGTCATCAGCAGACCGCGTGGCCGCCTGTCAGACAGTGGCTGGTGTCATCAGCAGACCGCGTGGCCGCCTGTCAGACAGTGGCTGGTGTCATCAGCAGACCGCGTGGCCGCCTGTCAGACAGTGGCTGGTGTCATCAGCAGACCGCGTGGCAGCATAGGCCGTACCATTTGAGGTCGACGATGGCGCCGTAACGCTCCGAGAACGTCAGCTCCACCGGGCCATCCTTCCTGCTGACGTTCAGCACAAACAACGCCTTCGTGTCGAGCAGCAGCGCCAGCTGAAACACAAACACCGCCTCATCTCAAACACAAACACCGCCTCATCTGAAGCACAAACAACGCCTTCGTGTCGAGCACCAGCGCCAGCTGAAACACAAACACCGCCTCATCTGAAAAACAAACACCGCATTCGTGTCGAGCAATAGCGTTAGCTGAAACACACGATCAAAATCCGATTTAATAACAATCCATCTTGGCAAAAGGGATTTTTTTAAAAAAGAAAACAGACTTAGGTATTCGGCGGCAATGAGTGCTTAATGCATAATATTTCGTTTTGTGTCTCAATTCGTATTAACCGCCGTCGAGATTTACTTAATTTCTAGACTACCCGAAGGACAGACTTCACTGCGTTATTGTTCTACAACGGGCCATAGGCGTACCCAACGGGGGGAGGGAAACGGAGCAATTGCCCCCCCCCCCCCCCCCCTGAAGGGAGGGGTACGTGCCCCTTTGGAAATAGGACCCGAAGGGCCCTATTTCCAAAGATGCTCCAAAGATATTTCCAAAGACGGAGCATCTGGGGATTCATGGAGGAACGACCAGGGCCCCTGGAGCGATGACTGGACCCATGGAAATTTGGCTAGGCCCCTGAAAAGGGCCTATTACAAGTCGAGGGCCCAACCTACCTACCCCAATTTTTTAACTCACCGGATTTGGTCCACTTTGTTGAGGGGGCCATTTTCAACTTTTTTATTAGGTATTTGTTGTCCTGACTTTATGCTCCCCTGGGGGCCCCCAGGGGCGGATACACCGGGGATTCTTGCGCCATTCGGGGGGCGGGGCCCCTGAGACAATGAGTAACCCCTCTGTCGGTCAGGGGGCCCCGGGTAGTGGTACTGAGTACAGGAGGCCCTGGTGCCAGACAGGGGGTCCCCGATACAAGAAGGTGGTCCGTGTCCGTCAGGAACCCCATTAGCTGGAAACGAATAGGCACGGGCCCTCCAAAGGACAGACTCTTGCCGGCATCTCGGGAGGCCCTGGGACTATCAGAAACCCCTGTGTCGGTCAGGGGCCCCTGGTAGTGGTACTGAACACGGGTAGTGGTATTGAGCACAGGGGCCCCTGTACAAGGTAGGGGCCCTGTGCCCGTCAGTTGCCCCATTAATTGACAATTAATAGGTACAGGGCCCTCAAATGACAGTCGAGGGGCCACCTGCCTAACCCCAAAATATAAAAACTCCCTGGATTTGGCCCACTATATTTTGAGTGGGGCCCATTTTCAATTGAACTTTTGCACATATTGTGTTTGCCCTCAGATTGCCAGAGGGGGGGGGGGCTATAGCCCCGATCTCTCTACCTACCTACCCCCCCCCCCCCCTGTATCCGCACCTCCGGGAGGATCGGCCGGGGTCTCGGGGTCTGTGTTCGTTGTCCATATTGTTGGCATTGGTCACTGACATTCCTGGCGTCGCGTTTGACGAACTTGGACCCTGTCTATCCCTTGATGCATCGAGTATCGACATTCGGTCTAATACAGTTAAGTTATGTGTGCTCTTTTATTTTGCATCGGCTGGCATGTCAAGAAGACGCGGATTGTATGGCCCTTCATTTGATTTGCCAATCTGTTGGCAGCGGGGGCTCGGCAAAGGGAGGGTATCGCCCCCACGACCCACCCCCGCTTATCACCGCGCTTTCCACCTTTTAACGGAGTTGTATGGCTGATTCGACAAAAATGACTATTGCCAGCAAAAACAAACTAGCAAACAAAACATCACATTTCCATCAATATGGTTGCAGTTTTGTGTAGCACAATAATGCTCACGGTCACAGCCGACCTTCCAATTTGGAGGGGCGGCCGGGGATCGTGGAGGGTTGGCTAAACCCCTCGAGGGTCGACTGGGGCAAATAGAGGGTCGACCGGGGCCCTTGGAAGGCCGATCTGGGGCTTCATGGATGAACAATCAACAATCATGACCTTTGGAGCATCAACTGGACCTGGCTCCTATGGCTAGTGCATCAGTACACGAAATAGGGCCTGCGCCGAGGGTACTACACAAAAACTCACCGTATTTGGCCGGCCTGGCCAAATACGGCGAGTTTTTGTGGATGTACCTTGGGGTCCCCTGGTCGAAACATTTCTTTTTAATATGCCCCTCTAAAAATATAGTAGGTCAAATCAGGTGATTTTTTTATGGGGTACCTTATGCCCCCCCCCCCCCCTGTTAAAAAATTGCCCCCTCCAGGAGTGAATCCTGGGTACGCCACTGCAACGGCCTAATTCGGCGCAAGTGTTTCAGTGCAGTGTCAGTGCCCTCACGAGCAGGGTTGCGGAGTCGGAGTCGGTCGGAGTCGGCAGTTTTGGCCGGAGTCGGAGTCAGAGACGGAGTCGGAGTCGTTAAAATCTTACAGACTCCGACTCCGGCCCGGAGTCGGAGTCGACTTTTTGGCAATTGGCGATTACTTTGGTCGGTATAATAGTCGTCGGCCTAAGGACATTAACTTTACACCCTTTTCGAAAGAAAATGATTGGAAAATGAAACCTATAGTCTACTCATCTAGCGGTAGATTTCCGCCTGATGAAGATCGTGAAATAATTGTAACGTCATCTGATAATTGTGGTTTTGGACGCACAGACTCTTATGGTCACACGGCGCCCATTTGAACGTCATTGCGCTCGTTTCGTCAAGGAGATTCGAATCATACCATGGTGACCAGCTTACCTAAGTCAAACTAATAAATTGACATCAGGTCAAGGTAATGTAAATTTGTCCTCAGATCATGTGGTGAACCAGGTATGTCGTGCTGCGTAATGTCGGACGCGTCTCGACGAGACACACACAGTGGTGCCGGTCTCACGCTCTTATCTTCATTTTGTGCTATCAAGAGTGATTGGCAAAGAAGTGCTGGTCACCTCAGATGACCTCACTCGATCTTGTAGGGGGTCACTGAGCAATAATTGTACTCGGGTCATCAATAATGCGATATAATAGCATAATATTAAAATAATTAGTCTGATCTAATGCGTATCCTCTGATACGAAAACATTTGTATATTTGTGTCGTTGACTTATAATGGGAAGGTCACGAAACTGACCTGACCTTTGGTCACCGATATAAATAAATCAGAGACGCAGGGTCGACTCGTAGGTATCAATGACTTGATAACGTCCTGTGAGTTTTGAAGCGCTCAGCCAAACACCGACAGACAGACGTGTATTGGAGTCATCCACAAGCGGCTTGTGGCTATTACAACCCCAAAACAAATCAAAACAAAAAACAATGGCAAACAAAGACAAAAGGTGTATAGCAACGGCATCGTAGATACGGTACAGGCGCAGTACAGATGCGAACAGAAAAGCGCACGAAGGGCGGAGCGTAGCGTTGGGTATAGATAGCAGTTCAGTCGGGGCGAGGCGTAGCCGCCAGCAAGTGTCGCCTCAGGTGAGGGCCGAACAGAGGCCTAGGGAGTCGCAAAGGCTCAGGCGGGACAGTGTTGAATAAGACAGGCGCCCGGCAAACAAATCGCCTTTTGCCCATCTCGGTACGGGATCTAGGCACGTAGAGCTCGAGGTCCCGCCGAGTTGGTCGGTCGTGTACCTCCGCCACAGTGGTAAAGCCGGCGGCCAGTGACTTCGGTTCCCCGCGACATCTCACTTTGTATGTCAGACATAGCGTTTGATGATTAGTGAGCTGCTTTGCATTGAGCCAACCCAGTCTGTTCAGCAAGTCCGAAACGTGATCAAGTTTTTGCCGACCGTAGGTGACTCGGGCTCCACAGATGATGACTTTAGTTCTAGCATAGTCCAAAAGTACCTGCTGATACTGACACTCCAGCTCGTCCAAGTCAGCTTCCATGTCCGCTACACCTCGTCTAGGGGGCCTGTAGACCGTACACATCACGAACTGCCGCTTCTTGTCGGGCTTGATGAGGGCCCATAGAGTCCCTAACTTGTTGTTTGGGGTACCACCTGTGTTGACTTTGAGCAGAGTGATGATAATGCCGTTCTTGACAGCCAGCGCCACCCCGCCGAAACCGCGCTTGTCGGGTCGGTCGGCCCGGTAAAGTTGAAAGTCAGGTAGGGTTAGCAGACGATTTGGAGTAGAAGGGGTCAACCAGGACTCGGTGATGCCCATTATATCGTATTGGCCTTGATGTAATTGTCCGCAAAGTTCCAGAAGTTTGGGTTTGATTGACTGGATGTTGATAAGTCTGATTTGGAGTCCGAGCCCGGCGTTTTGGGTCTGTCTGTTCTCTGAAGATAGTGGAGAAGGTAAAGGTGAAGAGTGGCGATCTACACGGCGAGGCCCGCAGACCCCAACGCCTTCCTGCCGGCTGGTGCTCGGCAGATCCGGCCCAACCCGGAGTTCAGCCGCCGGATCACGCCCCGTACCGGTGGCGCGTCCATAGCGTAGCGTTGGGTATAGATAGCAGGGGGGATCCGGACCCCTGTTCCAGAGGCGGATTCAGGGACGGTAGGGGGATCAGAGCGCGGCCGTGGTTCAGGCGTCGTAGTTGTTCCTCGTCGATGGCGTGACGACGACGTGCCTGGACGCGATGGCCGGCTCTTCTCCCCCTGCGGTGCCGCCTTCGCCGCCACTGCCCGGGTGGGCGCCGGGTGGCGAGTGATGGATGGCGGTAGGAGGGTCGGCCATGTGAAGTGTTCCCCGGTCCGGCGCGCGGGCTGCTGTCGACGCCGACGGTAGACTGGAGACGGTAAGGGAGTGCCGGCCTTGCGATTGGTAGAGACGGCGGTGGTGGACTCTTCCAGAAACGGTAGAATGTAGTTTCGGTGAGCGAGGCACATGGCCAAAATTGAAAATACTAAACGAGGAAAAAGATATTGAACATGAAAAAAGAGGCGCGAAAATCACTTCGGGCAGTCCGTAAACACTACTTGCTAAAACGAGACAAAGCTTGCAGGTGGCCGAAACTTAAAACCGCGCGAAATCACTAGAACTGAGGAGCGACGCGAGGGGGCGGCTGCCGGTGGTAGCGCTCAGCCCAGACACTGCGGCCAGTGGCTGCGGCACGACCACAAAGGATCTAGCTCGCTTGTGCATTTCATTTTAGTCGTTTAGGGGCGTGGCACGATGTTCCCCTACATCCGCCCTTGAGCACCCCCCCCCCCCCCCCCCCCAATTATTTTTGGAAATCTGCACCCCTGACTGGTAGACTTGGTTGCCGGAGGCGAGGTGGCGGAGAGCGGCGCATTGACTGACTGGTCAGCTGTAAGACAGCGCAGGATCCGGGAGCAGCAGCGGCTCCAGCGAAGACGAGCTGGAACCTGACTGGCCAGCTGTAAGACAGCGCAGGATCCGGGAGCAGCAGCGGCTCCAGCGAAGACGAGCTGGAACGAGCTGGGGCTGAAGCTCAGCTGCAGCGAGCTGGGCCGGCGGCGGCTGGCTGCGCTCGCCGCTCGGTGCCTGTTTCGCGGGTTCCGCCGCCTGTAGGCGAGCGCGACTGGGCTGGACGCGCGGCCGGCACGCCGCGCCCGTGCTGGGGCGGCGTAGCATTGCCGTGCTCGGGCGGCGATTGTTCACACCGCCCACTGTTCACTGTTAACAATAAAGACAAACGTAGAAAATAGATGGCATTGTAGATATTGCTTTCTTGCATGCGGTTGGAGAACCGATATATGCCGGAGTCGGAGTTTTGGAGTCGGAGTCGGAGTCGATTTATTCAGGCCGGAGTCGGAGTCGGAGTTGCTAAAATTATGTCGACTCCGCAGCCCTGCTCACGAGTCCACCCAAACTTATATTTGTATTTCTTAGAAAGCCCCTTCTTAAAAAGGCCCTCCCAACTTCCCTGTGCCTGACCAGGGAGTCCTTGCCGTTGTCTGCCCGTCCGTAGGAGATGTGGTTCGGCCTGAGTCTGATTTTGAGCTCGGCGAACGTCTGGCCGTTCTCGTGGCTGAGACTGAGCGTCTGGTCCTCGGCGCAGCAGGCCAGCTGGCCGTCCGGGCTCCAGGCACAGCCCGTGATGGCCGCCTTGTGCTTACCCTCCATACAGCCCGACCTGGTGAACAGGGGGGGGGGGGGGCTGTCAGGTGGTGAGATGGGGAGGTGTGTGCTAACCTCCCCCATATACAGCCCGACCTGGCGGACAGGGGGGGGGGGGGGTCAGGTAGGTGGGGATTGGAGGGTGTTCTTACCAGCTACCCCCCCCCCCCCATAGAACCTGATCTGGGTCAGACATGGGAGGCGGCATGGTATCAGGTGACGAGGAGGAGAGAGGAGGGGAGAGGAGGGGAGAGGAGGGGAGAGGAGGGGAGAGGAGGGGAGACGGGGAAAGGGAGGGGAGAGGGAGGGAGAGGGAGAGGGAGAGGGAGAGGGAGAGGGAGAGGGAGAGGGAGAGGGAGAGGGAGAGGGAGAGGGAGAGGGAGAGGGAGAGGGAGAGGGAGAGGGAGGGAGAGAGGAGGGAGAGGAGAGGGAGGGAGTATGAGGGAGAGGGAGGGAGAGGGAGGGAGAGGGATGGAGAGGGAGGCAGAGGGAGGGAGATGGAGGGAAAGGGAGGGAGAGGGAGGGAGGGAGAGGGAGAGGGAGGGAGGGAGAGGGAGGGAGAGGGAGAGGGAGAGGGAGAGGGAGAGGGAGAGGGAGAGGGAGAGGGAGAGGGAGGGAGAGGGAGGGAGAGGGAGGGAGAGGGAGGGAGAGGGAGAGGGAGGAGAGGGAGGGAGAGGGAGGGAGAGGGGAGGGGAGGAGGGAGAGGGGAGAGGAGAGGGAGAGGGAGAGGGAGAGGAGAGGAGAGGGAGAGGAGAGGGGAGAGGGAGAGGGAGAGGGAGAGGGAGAGGGAGGGAGAGGGAGAGGGAGGGAGAGGGAGGGAGAGGGAGGGAGAGAGAGAGGAGGGCGAGGGAGGGGGAGGGAGGGAGAGGAGCGCTGAGAGGTGGCTGAGAGGGGAGGAAACAGGAGAAATCGCGCCGGCGAAAAAGGAAATAGTGTAGAGAGGAGTGTTCGGGGAAGTCCATATAAACCAGAGCGTGTTGCCAGCCATTCGCGAACAAAAATCGCACTTGCATTTGCCAGTCAGTAACTCGCGTTTCATTCACAGTTAAATGTCAATAGGAAATAGCACAGGGGAACACTGTTTATTTAAATTGTTTGCGGTTGACTTATTTAGCTTGTTAAGTCTGTCAAGGACAAACGCCTCCTAAGGCATTTATTAACGGCTATTTTCTGCCATCGTGATACAGAATTGTTTGAAGCACCACAACTTCGAAGCCCATTGTGTGGTGCTCACTTTCCGTTGGCGTGGTTATACATCAGCACATTGCCCGCCTTTGATCCGCAGGCGAGCAGCAGGGAGGTCTTGGACCAGGCCATGCAGGTCATCGGGTCCGCGAACGCGGCTATCACCTCCTTCTTCTTACCCTGAAATGGGGGACGAACACGTGACGACGCTGATCAACACTACGGTACTGAAGTCGAAACGCGATGAACATCAAAAGTGGTTTGAATATCTCACAAACACGATCTCTCGTAGTTTCGATAGAGTTAGTCACTTCATGGAAACTTCGGCCTCTCGAAAATCACGGATGTATTTGTTCTATATCATTATCATGAATGAGAGCTGCAAAACAAAGCAACCATCCATGCTCCCGCACTGAGCATTAGTTCAATGCCGAGGTAATAGCTTCAGGAAGTGTCAAATCGCACGAGACTCTAGTTCTGAGAATAACGTTTAAGCAAAACGTTAATTGCCAAAGGTCGGTGTTAGTCAACGCTGACAGTTGCCATTTCAGACCTTGCGCTTCTTCTTACTCATTTGGTCTCTTACCAAAATATGAACGTTGAAGGCACACTTGCATTGGCTCGTAATGTTTTAATTGGATCCCGGCCAGATTATATAGGCCGGTCGTTGGTCGGATGGGCCGGCTAGTCCCGCCCCCAGCCCCTCCCACCCCCGTGACCCGACTGACTTCCGCGTGTCAGCTGGGCCAGTGACACCACCCCGTGACCCGACTGACTTCCGCGTGTCAGCTGGGCCAGTACACCACCCCGTGACCCGACTGACTTCCGCGTGTCAGCTGGGCCAGTAGCACCACCCCGTGACCCGACTGACTTCCGCGTGTCAGCAGGGCCAGTAACCCCACCCCGTGACCCGACTGACTTCCGCGTGTCAGCTGGGCCAGTAGCACCACCCCGTGACCCGACTGACTTCCGCGTGTCAGCTGGGCCAGTACACCACCCCGTGACCCGACTGACTTCCGCGTGTCAGCTGGGCCAGTACACCACCCCGTGACCCGACTGACTTCCGCGTGTCAGCTGGGCCAGTAGCACCACCCCGTGACCCGACTGACTTCCGCGTGTCAGCTGGGCCAGTAACCCCACCCCGTGACCCGACTGACTTCCGCGTGTCAGCTGGGCCAGTAGCACCACCCCGTGACCCGACTGACTTCCGCGTGTCAGCTGGGCCAGTACACCACCCCGTGACCCGACTGACTTCCGCGTGTCAGCTGGGCCGGTAACACCACCCCCGTGACCCGACTGACTTCCGCGTGTCAGCTGGGCCGGTAACACCACCCCCGTGACCCGACTGACTTCCGCGTGTCAGCTGGGCCGGTAACACCACCCCCGTGACCCGACTGACTTCCGCGTGTCAGCTGGGCCGGTAACACCACCCCGTGACCCGACTGACTTCCGCGTGTCAGCTGGGCCGGTAACACCACCCCGTGACCCGACTGACTTCCGCGTGTCAGCTGGGCCGGTATCACCACCCCGGGCGGCATGATAAGACTGGTTGTGACAAGTGACAAGTGTCCTATGGGCTGTGGGTACAGACGGTAAACGGTTTCTAAGTGATTAGCCGTCATGAATTCAAATTATTTTAACTACCCTCCGCCATACTCAGTTATGCACAATCAATCAATGGCCGTGGGTCTGACCCTATAGATTAGCTAGAAGAGCGCTGGGCTGGCTACAACACACACAAAAACATACGGCCCGGCACACCACGTTCGAGTCGTTTTCGTGTTTGTATTTGCCCCAGGCCAAGGTTACTGGAGATAAGACACGCCCTCGGCGACGTGAGATAAGACACGCCCTCGGCGACGTAAGATAAGACACGCCCTCGGCGACGTGAGATAAGACACGCCCCCGGCGACATGAGATAAGACACGCCCCCGGCGACGTAAGATAAGACACGCCCTCGGCGACGTGAGATAAGACACGCCCTCGGGTCGGCGACGTTCTCAGATAGATGCGTACAGTATAAACATAAATTTGCCTCACGACGAACGAGTACGAATATGCAGTAATAAGTGATAACATACACATGCTTCCCAACGACACTCCTTGCATATGACAACAGACTATCTGACTACATGCTTAAGTCAACCCCTTCGCCCCATCAGCTGACAGTCGGTGTGGGGCCTGGGCGGGGACGGTGGTGAGAACTCGTGCGGGACGGCCACCCGCGGTGGCTCCTCCGGCAGAAGGGCAGACGCCAGCTCCGCCGCACTCAGCTTCGATAGGGCTTTCGAGCTTCTGGCGGCGTAGCAAAGCATGTAGGCTGTTGCATCTTGGACCCTGGCGGCTGTGCACTCCTGGACATTAACCCGCGCCGTGCCAGGGGGGTGTTTAGCCCCCCCCCCCCCCCCCCCCCCCCCCCCCTCCCTCAGGTTTTAAGGATAGCGGAAAACGGCGTCGCGCAGCGCCGCCGTTTTTGGCACAGCTGCTCGGGACGTCTGTCAAGACAGCTCAGATTCGGATTCGGATTCACATTCACCGGACCCCTACGATTTGGCTGAAAATTGGCACACATGTAGTACTCAGCATCCCCATTCAGTGGTGTAAAGCGTTTCCCATCACATTGAGAACTTTAACCTCCAGAGGTCATCATAGTTCAGAGGTCGTTGACCCCGGACCCCTACGATTTGGCTGAAAATTGGCACACATGTAGTACTCAGCATCCCCATTCAGTGGTTTAAAGCGTTTCCCATCACATTGAGAACTTTCACCTCCAGAGGTCATCATAGGTCAAGGTCGTTGACCCCGGACCCCTACGATTTAGCTGAAAATTGGCACGCATGTAGTACTCAGCATCCTCATTCAGTGGTGTAAAGCGTTTCTCATCACTTTGAGAACTTTGACCTCCAGAGGTCATCATAGGTAAAGGTCGTTGACCCCGGACCCCTACGATTTGGCTGAAAATTGGCACACATGTAGTACTCAGCATCCCCGTTCAGTGGTGTAAAACGTTTCCCATCACATTGAGAACTTTGACCTCCAGAGGTCATCATAGGTCAAGGTCGTTGACCCCGGACCCTACGATTTAGCTGAAAATTGGCACATATGTAGTACTCAGCATCCCCATTCAGTGGTGTAAAGCGTTTCCCATCACATTGAGAACTTTGACCTCCAGAGGTCATCATAGGTCAAGGTCGTTGACCCTGGACCCCTACGATTTGGCTGAAAATTGCCACACATGTAGTACTCAGCTTCCCCATTCAGTGGTGTAAAGTGTTTCCCATCACATTGAGAACTTTGACCTCCAGAGGTCATCATAGGTCAAGGTCGTTGACTCCGGACCCCTACGATTTGGCTGAAAATTGGCACACAAAGTATTCAGCGTCCCTATTATGTGGTGTAAAGCATTTCCCATCACATTGAAAACTTTGACCTCCAGAGGTCATCAAAGTTCAAGGTCGTTCACCCAGACCCCTACGATTTGGCTGAAAATTGGCACACATTTAGTACTCAGCATCCCCATTCAGTCGTGTGAAGCGTTTCCCATCATATTGAGAACTTTGCCCTCCAGAGGTCATCATAGGTCAAGGTCGTTGACCCCGGACCCCTACGATTTGGCTGAAAAATGGCACACATGTAGTACTCAGCATCCCCATTCAGTGGTGTAAAGCGTTTCCCATCAGATTGAGAACTTTGACCTCCAGAGGTCATCATAGGTCAAGGTTGTTGACCCCGGACCCCTACGATTTAGCTGAAAATTGGCACACATGTAGTACTCAGCATCCTCATTCAGTGGTGTAAAGCGTTTCCCATCACATTGAGAACTTTGACCTCCAGAGGTCATCATAGGTCAAGATCGTTGACCCGGACCCCTACGATTTGGCTGAAAATTGGCACACATGTAGTACTCAGCATCCCCATTCAGTGGTGTAAAGCGTTTCCCATCACATTGAGAACTTTGACCCCTAGAGGTCATAATAGGTCAAGGTCGTGGACCCCGAACCCCTACGATTTGGCTGAAAATTGGCACACATGTAGTACTCAGAATCCCCATTCAGTGGTGTAAAGTGTTTCCCATCACATTGAGAACTTTGACCTCCAGAGGTCATCATAGTTCAAGGTCGTTGACCCCGGACCCCTACGATTTGTCTGAAAATTGGCACACATGTAGTACTCAACATCCCCATTCAGTGATGTAAAGCGTTTTCCATCACATTGAGAACTTTGACCTCCAGAAGTCATCATAGGTCAAGGTCGTTGACCCGGACCCCTACGATTTGGCTGAAAATTGGCAAACATATAGTATTCAGCGTCCCTATTGTGTGGTGTAAAGCATTTCCCATCACATTGAAAACTTTGACCTCCAGAGGTCATCATAGGTCAAGGTCGTTGACCCCGGACCCCTACGATTTGGCTGAAAATTGGCACACATTGTATTCAGCATCCCCATTCAGTGGTGTAAAGCGTTTCCCATCACATTGAGAACTTTGACCTCCAGAGGTCATCATAGGTCAAGGTCGTTGACCCCGGACCCATACGATTTGGCTGAAAATTGGCACACATGTAGTACTCAGCATCCCCATTCAGTGGTGTAAAGCGTTTCCCATCACATTGAGAACTTTGACTCCCAGAGGTCATAATAGGTCAAGGTCGTTGACCCCGGACCCCTACGATTTGGCTGAAAATTGGGACACATGTAGTACTCAGCATCCCCATTCAGTGGTGTAAAGCGTTTCCCATCACATTGAGAAATTTGACCTCCAGAGGTCATCATAGGTCAAGGTCGTTGACCCCGGACCCCTACGATTTAGCTGAAAATTGGCACACATGTAGTACTCAGCATCCCCATTCAGTGGTGTAAAGCGTTTCCCATCACATTGAGAACTTTGACCTCCAGAGGTCATCATAGGTCACGATCGTTGACCCGGACCCCTACGATTTGGCTGAAAATTGGCACACATGTAGTACTCAGCATCCCCATTCAGTGGTGTAAAGCGTTTCCCATCACATTGAGAACTTTGACCCCCAGAGGTCGTAATAGGTCAAGGTCGTTGACCCCGGACCCCTACGATTTGGCTGAAAATTGGCACACATGTAGTACTCAGCATTCACATTCAGTGGTGTAAAGCGTTTCCCATCACATTGAGAACTTTGACCTCCAGAGGTCATCATAGCTCAAGGTCGTTGACCCCGGACCCCTACAATTTGGCTGAAAATTGGCACACATAAAGTATTCAGCGTCCCTATTATGTGGTGTAAAGCATTTCCCATCACATTAAAAACTTTGACCTCCAGAGGTCATCAAAGTCCAAGGTCGTTCACCCGGACCCCTACGATTTGGCTGAAAATTGGCACACATGTAGTACTCAGCATCCCCATTCAGTCGTGTAAAGCGTTTCCCATCACATTGAGAACTTTGACCTCCAGAGGTCATCATAGGTCAAGGTCGTTGACCCCGGACCCCTACGATTTAGCTGAAAATTGGCACACATGTAGTACTCAGCATCCCCATTCAGTGGTGTAAAGCGTTTCCCATCACATTGAGAACTTTGACCTCCAGAGGTCATCATAGGTCAAGGTCGTTGACCCCGGACCCCTACGATTTGGCTGAAAATTGGCACACATGTAGTACTCAGCATCCCAATTCAGTGGTGTAAAGCGTTTCCCATCACATTGAGAACTTTGACCTCCAGAGGTCATCATAGGTCAAGGTCGTTGACCCCGGATCCCTACGATTTGTCTGAAAATTGGCACACATGTAGTACTCAACATCCCCATTCAGTGATGTAAAGCGTTTTCCATCACATTGAGAACTTTGACCTCCAGAGGTCATCATAGGTCAAGGTCGTTGACCCGGACCCCTACGATTTGGCTGAAAATTAGCAAACATATAGTATTCAGCGTCCCTATTGTGTGGTGTAAAGCATTTCCCATCACATTGAAAACTTTGACCTCCAGAGGTCATCATAAGTCAAGGTCGTTGACCCCGGACCCCTACGATTTGGCTGAAAATTGGCACACATTGTATTCAGCATCCCCATTCAGTGGTGTAAAGCGTTTCCCATCACATTGAGAACTTTGGCCTCCAGAGGTCATCATAGGTCAAGGTCGTTGACCCCGGACCCCTACGATTTGGCTGAAAATTGGCACACATGTAGTACTCAGCATCCTCATTCAGTGGTGTAAAGCGTTTCCCATCACATTGAGAACTTTGACCTCCAGAGGTCATCATAGGTCAAGGTCGTTGACCCCGGACCCCTACGATTTGTCTGAAAATTGGCACACATGTAGTACTCAACATCCCCATTCAGTGATGTAAAGCGTTTCCCGTCACATTGAGAACTTTGACCTCCAGAGGTCATCATAGGTCAAGGTCGTTGACCCCGGACCCCTACGATTTAGCTGAATATTGGCACACATGTAGTACTCAGCATCCTGATTCAGTGGTGTAAAGCGTTTCCCATCACATTGAGAACTTTGACCTCCAGAGGTCATCATAGGTCACGATCGTTGACCCGGTCCCCTACGATTTGGCTGAAAATTGGCACACATGTAGTACTCAGCATCCCCATTCAGTGGTGTAAAGCGTTTCCCATCACATTGAGAACTTTGACCCCCAGAGGTCATAATAGGTCAATGTCGTTGACCCCGGACCCCTACGATTTGGCTGAAAATTGGCACACATGTAGTACTCAGCATCCCCATTCAGTGGTGTAAAGCGTTTCCCATCACATTGAGAACTTTGACCTCCAGAGGTCATCATAGGTCAAGGACGTTGACCCCGGACCCCTACGATTTGGCTGAAAATTGGCACACATAAAGTATTCAGCGTCCCTATTATGTGGTGTAAAGCATTTCCCATCACATTGAAAACTTTGACCTCCAGAGGTCATCAAAGTTCAAGGTCGTTCACCCGGACCCCTACGATTTGGCTGAAAATTGGCACACATGTAGTACTCAGCATCCCCATTCAGTCGTGTAAAGCGTTTCCCATCACATTGAGAACTTTGACCTCCAGAGGTCATCATAGGTCATGGTCGTTGACCCCGGACCCCTACGATTTGGCTGAAAAATGGCACACATGTAGTACTCAGCATCCCCATCAGTGGTTTAAAGCGTTTCCCATCACATTGAGAACTTCGACCTCCAGAGGTCATCATAGGTCAATGTCGTTGACCCCGGACCCCTACGATTTGGCTGAAAATTGGCACACATGTAGTACTCAGCATCCCCATTCAGTGGTGTAAAGCGTTTCCCATCACATTGAGAACTTTGACCTCCAGAGGTCACATAGGTCAATGTCGTTGACCCCGGACCCCTACGATTTGGCTGAAAATTGGCACACATATAGTATTCAGCGTCCCTATTATGTGGTGTGAAACATTTCCAATCACATTGCAACCTTTGACCTCCAGAGGTCATCAAAGTTAAAGGTCGTTGACCCGGACCCCTACGATTTGGCTGAAAATTGGCACACATGTAGTACTCAGCATCCCGATTCAGTGGTGTAAAGCGTTTCCCATCACATTGAGAACTTTGACCTCCAGAGGCCATCCTAGGTCAAGGATGTTGACCCCGGACCCCTACGATTTGGCTGAAAATTGGCACACATATATTATTCAGCGTCCCTATTATGTGGTGTAAAGCATTTCCCATCATATTGAAAACTTTGACCTCCATAGGTCATCATAGGTCAAGGTCGTTGACCCCGGACCCCTACGATTTGGCTGAAAATTTGCACACATATAGTATTCAGCGTCCCTATTATGTGGTGTAAAGCATTTCCCATCACATTGAAAACTTTGACTTCCAGAGGTCATCAAAGATCAAGGTCGTTGACCCGGACCCCTACGATTTTGCTGAAAATTGGCACACATGTAGTACTCAGCGTCCCCATTATGTGGTGTGAAGCGTTTCCCATCACATTGAAAACTTTGACCTCCAGAGGTCATCAAAGTTCAAGGTCGTTGACCCGGACCTCTATGATTTGGCTGGAAATTGGCACACATGTAGTACTCAGCGTCTTTATTCAGTGGTGTGAAGCGTTTCCCATCACATTGAAAACTTTGACTTCCAGAGGTCATCATAGGTCAAGTTTTTGTTCCCTTTTTTCTTCTTCTTTGGCGTGGCGAGAATTTTGTTTTCATTGCAAAATGTGGGGGGCGGGCGGGCAGGCGGGCGGGCGTGGCGTTTAACGCCCCTGATTAATTTTCGTAATAGCTCAAACATGAATAGGGCCATCAACGTGAAACTTCGGGTACCTTCTTCTAAATTACGTTTACGTCTTCTGTGAAAAATAAATCAATTTTGTCGACAAAATTTCGAGTTATAGCGAATTCAGTGAAGTCACTACACACAAATTTTACACCAAAATCAGCTAAAATGTAATAGACCGTAAAATGCCATATTTTGCGTAACATGCAATCTATCAACATGAAAAGATAGAAAATAGCAAGGGGTACAAGATGGCTATCTCGGATTTTGGACAATTTGGTTTTTGACCACACAAATACACAAAGTTTTTGTTGGGGGGAAAATGCCCACAAAATCATTGTTTTCTTCAAAGATATTCAAAAAGCCGGAATATATATCAGAGAAACCACATATGAGAAACTACCATACCAAATTTTAGAATTATATCACCATTTTTGACTTACTTATGGCTTATGGCAACGCAATGTGATGGGTGTATGGGCGTTTTTTTTTAACCAGATACAAACAAATGAATGACACGGCTGTATTTCTGAGACAAAACTAGTCTAGAAACATAACCTTTTTATTTATATTTATCAATTTGAAATTTTGACCTTCATTTACCTGAACTTGACCTGAACTTCCATTGACCTGAACGGCGATTAACTTCACGTAAATGAAGTCAGGTGATAAAATTACTATCACTATCGATTTCTACGTGGAAAATAGCTCATAAAACATGTGTTGCATGACTTTCGTAGATATTTTGAACATAGTGACCTTTTGTGACCTGACCTTGACCTTGGCCAACAATCTCACTTTAGCTTATGCGGGATGTGTATCATACCTTTGGCAGCACTTTGGGTGATCATGACTTCTGGAGGCCAAAGTTCTCAATGTGATGGGAAACGCTTAACACCACTGAATGGAGATGCTGAGTACATGTGTGCCAATTTTAAGCCAAATCGTAGGGCTCTGGGGTCAACGGCCTTGAACTATTGCCATGGGACCTTGACCTACCTCTGGAGGTCAAAGTTCTCAATGTAATGGTAAACGCTTCACACCACTGAATGGAGATGCTGAGTACTACATGTGGACCAATTTTCAGCCAAATCATAGGGGTCCGGGGTCAACGAACTTGACCTATCATGACCTCTGGAGGTCAAAGTATTCAATGTGATGGGAAACGCTTAACACCACTGAATGGGGATGCTGGGTACTACATGTGTGCTAATTTTCAGCTAAATCGTAGGGGTCCGGGTCAACGACCTTGAACTTTGATGACCTCTGGAGGTTAAAGTTTTCAATGTGATAGGAAACGCTTTACACCACTGAATGGAGATGCTGAGTACTACATGTGTGCCAATTTCAGCCAAACGTAGGGGTCCAGTGAATGTGATCCCGAATCCGAATCTGAGCTGTATGACAAAGTTTACAGGATGGAGGTCAAACTTTTCAATGTGATGGGAAACGCTTTACACCACTGAATGGGGATGCTGGGTACTACATGTGTGCCAATTTTCAGCCAAATCGTATTGGTCCGGGTCAAAGACCTTGAACTTCGATGACCTCTGGAGGTCAAAGTTGTCAATGTTATCGGAAACGCTTTATACCACTGAATGGGGATGCTGAGTACTACATGTGTGCTAATTTTCAGCCAAATCGTAGGGGTCTGGGTTAACGACCTTGAACTTTGATGACCTCTGGAGGTCAAAGTTTTAAATGTGATGGGAAATGCTTTACACCACATAATAGGGACGCTGAATACTATATGTGTGCCAATTGTCAGCCAAATCGTAGGGGTCCGGGGTCAATGACCTTGACCTATGATGACCTCTGGAGGTCAAAGTTTTCAATGTGATTGGAAATGCTTTACACCACATAATAGGGACGCTGAATACTATTTGTGTGCCAATTTTCAGCCAAATCGTAGGGGTCCGGGGTCAACGACTTTGACCATTTTTTTTTTACTTTGGCCAAGACCTTGACTTTGACGACTTTGACCAAGACCAAGAAAAATTTGACCTCTGGAGGTCAAATTTTTCAATGTGATGGGAAATGCTTTACACCACATAATAGGAATACTATATGTGTGCCAATTTTCAGCCAAATCTTAGGGGTCCGGGGTCAACGACCTTGACCTATGATGACCTCTGGAGGTCAAAGTTTGCAATGTGATGGGAAATGCTTTACACCACATAATAGGGACGCTGAATACTATATTTTTGCCAATTTTCAGCCATATCGTAGGGGTCCGGGGTCAACGACCTTGACCTATGATGACCCTGGAGGTCAAAGTTCTCAATGTGATGGGAAACGCTTTGCATCACTGAATGGGGTTTCTGAGTACTACATGTGTGCCAATTTTCAGCCAAATCGTAGGGGTCCGGGTCAACGACCTTGAACGTTGATGACCTCTGGAGGTCAAAGTGTTCAATGTGATGGGAAATGCTTTATACCACATAATAGGGACGCTGCATACTATATGTGTGCCCATTTTCAGCCAAATCGTAGAGGTCCGGGGTCAACGACCTTGAGCTATGATGACCTCTAGAGGTCAAAATTCTAAATGTGATGGGAAACGCTTTACACCACTGAATGGGGATGCTGTGTACTACATGTATGCCAATTTGCAGCTAAATCGTAGGGGTCTGGGTCAACGACCTTGAACTTTGATGACCTCTGGAGGTCAAAGTTTTCAATGCGATGGGAAATGCTTTACACCACATAATAGGGACGCTGAATACTATATTTTTGCCAATTTTCAGCCATATGGTAGGGGTCCGGGGTCAACGACCTTGACCTATGATGACCTCTGGAGGTCAAAGTTCTCAATGTGATGGGAAACGCTTTACATCACTGAATGGGTATGCTGAGTACTACATGTGTGCCAATTTTCAGCCAAATCATAGGGGTCCGGGTCAACGACCTTGAACTTTGATGACCTCTGGAAGTCAAAGTGATAGGAAATGCTTTACACCACATAATAGGGACGCTGAATACTATATGTGTGCCAATTTTCAGCCAAATCGTAGGGGTCCGGGGTCAACGACCTTGACCTATGATGACTTCTGGAGGTCAAAGTTCTTAATGTGATGGGAAACGCTTTACACCACTGAATGGGGATGCTGAGTACTACATGTGTGCCAATTTTCAGCCAAATCGTAGGGGTCCGGGGTCAACGACCTTGACCTATGATGACCTCTGGAGGTCAAAGTTCTCAATGTGATGGGAAACGCTTTACACCACTGAATGGGGATGCTGAGTACTACATGTGTGCCAATTTTCAGCCAAATCGTAGGGGTCCGGGGTCAACGACCTTGACCTATGATGACCTCTGGAGGTCAAAGTTCTCAATGTGATGGGAAACGCTTTACACCACTGGATGGGCATGCTGAGTACTGCATGTGTGCCAATTTTCAGCCAAATCGTGGGGGTCCGGGGTCAACGACCTTGACCTATGATGACCTCTGGAGATCAAAGTTCTCAATGTGATGGAAAACGCTTTACACCACTGAATGGGGATGCTGATTACTACATGTGTGCCAATTTTCAGCCAAATCGTAGGGGTCCGGGATCAACGACCTTGACCTATGATGACCTCTGGAGGTCAAAGTTCTCAATGTGATGGGAAACGCTTTACACCACTGAATGGGGATGCTGAGTACTACATGTGTGCCAATTTTCAGCCAAATTGTAGGGGTCCGGGGTCAACGACCTTGAACTATGATGACCTCTGGAGGTCAAAGTTCTCAATGTGATGGGAAACGCTTTACACCACTGAATGGGGATACTGAGTACTACATGTGTGCCAATTTTCAGCCAAATCGTAGGGGTCCGGGGTCAACGACCATGACCTATGATGACCTCTGGAGGTCAAAGTTCTCAATGTGATGGGAAACGCTTTACACCACTGAATGGGGATACTGAGTACTACATGTGTGCCAATTTTCAGCCAAATCGTAGGGTCCGGTGAATGTGAATCCGAATCCGAATCTGAGCTGTCTTGACAGACGTCTGCTCGGGCATCAATTGCCCACATTATGTTTTTTTTTCAATATCGGGTCATCTCAGGTCAGGTCACCAGACCAGGTCACATGACCCCCACCTCCCCAAAAAAAAATGTGGTCGTACCAAAGTCACAGTTTTTGGATGATCGGTTTTACACTTACAGGATTGCATAAGGTCATATATATCTACAATTCGTTTATCTTGGATTGTGTATATCAGCGACCTAAGGTCGAGTCAATTTCGTGACCTCCTCATTACCCAGCCAGGAATTAACTCGGGCGCTGCTCGGGCAACTTGGGCTTACCATGGGCATAGCCCCAGTTAGCCCAACATACGTGTTTTTTTCTGCTTGGACGCAGCTCAGGCTTTGCCTGGGCAGAGCGAACCTGGGCAAACCCGAGTTGAGCCCAACAACGCGGCTCTCCCCTATTATCGTGCTGAAATTGGGCATGCCCGACCAGAATTCATCACTCGGGCACAGGTCGGGTTCGTCTTGGGCTTGACGGGGGCCGAAGACCGCGACGAACTGCGCTTCACGATGGCGGATGACGCGTACTTCCGTACTTGTAGTTGAGTTGCCGCTCAACAGATGGCGCCTTTCAAGAAGCAATCATTTTTCGTATTGTTTTACCAAAAACAGACATTACCTTAACATGAAGGACAGTTTGAAGTTGGGAAATGTCGCGAAAAGCAATGCAAAGGGAGATGTCATGAGATCTGAAAAAATGAATTGCTTAGATATAGTCTATGCTAATGTGTCAAACGGAAGAAGCTTTACCAAAGTCAGAAGGTTATATAATGGTAAAACTTCACGGGCGTTGATCATCGCGGAACTGTGTGGCGTGATGACGTTGAAGTAGCCATCAGATAACGTGGCGGTCTTGGCGGACATGATCAGTGAAAGCGATCGTGATGCGATATACTGATTGTTATTTTTGTTTTGAAGAGCATAGTGAATGCCTCGCCAGGGCGGGTGGATATCTGTCACCAAACACCGATCATGAGGGATCTCCCCGCCGAAATTACCTGCGGTCTCTGCCAGGGTGGGCATAACGCAGCACAGCCTGGTCGGGACCCGATCAGTTTGAGCCAGGGCTTGCCCGAGCACCTACTTATGCATGGGCTAGCCAGCGTGGGGCCACACTATACGCTGTTTAAAAGTGCATTAAGCAACTCTGGCTGTCCTCAGGCTAGCCCAAGCAGTCCGTGCCGCGCGTACTCGGGCAAGCCCACGTGGGGCCACAGTTACCGGCGGTTATAAAAGCACGGAGCAGCTCGGGCTTTGCCCAAGTTAGCCCGGGCAGATGTTCAAGCTCGGGTTTAGCTCGGGTATGCCCGACGTATTTGGCTGGGCTGGCCCAGGCTGTAACTCGGGTTCTGCTTGGCGTAAGTGTGTCATACGCCAGTCAGAAACCGAGTTACAGCCTGGGCTAGCCCAACCATATAAGTCGGGCAAACCCGAGTTCTGTCCAATTGCGCCCCACTCAGAATTCCTGGCTGGGTATAAGTCAATGGGAAATATTCAAGTGATTATTCCGAGGATACGCAAGATAGCAGTCTAATTCCTTCTGGATCATATTATTATAGGACATACTTGATGACCTAGGTGCCATTTTTGTTCAGTGACCCCTACAGGGTCAGCCGAGGTCATCCGAGGTCACCAACAGTTTGTTGTCAATAACTCAACATAATGACGATATAGAAGTGAAACTGACACCAATGTGTTTGTCTCGTCGAGGCACGTCTTCCCATATGCAACATGACCTACTTGGGTCACCACTTGACCTTGACCTTAGGTCAATTTTTGTAAGTTGACCTAACCTGGTCAACACTAATGTGAGTCGAAGCGCCTTGACGAGACAAACACGATGGCGTCAAAATTATCTCCTTATCTTTATTAGGTAAAATGTTATTTCCGAAAACAGCTTTGCCAAGAAATAGCCTTTTTGACCTTTGATGACCTATGGAGCCTTAACCCTCGCCCTATGGGGGGCCTGACAGCCCCCCCCCCCCCCCTGAGGCTTGAATAACTGTTTACACATGCGGTGCATTTTGCTGAAATTTTGGTAGCTGAGTTTACAACAATTAAACGTAGGCTGTAAAAATTTGATTGAAATTGGTTGAGTAGTTTGGGAGATAATCATGTTTTGATGACGTCATGTTGGTAAAAAAGAGAGAAATATTTGAAAAATCGTAGAAAAAACAGAGTTTTAAAGCAAATTGCAAACGCAATTCACCAAAGATACAAAATGACATTCTCTTTAAAATGGCAATCTCGGATTTGCACAATTTTGGGTTTTTGACCGCTAAAATAAATAAAAAAATACTTTTTGGGAAAAATCCCTACAAAATAAAAAATTTCAAATATATTAGAAAAACCGGAATATGTGTGAGAGAACTGAGTATGGACAATACCCATACCAAATTTCAAAGCAATATCTTCATTTTTGACTGAGTGATGGCTCTCTAAGTGTAAGAAACTGATGACGTCATTTTTTTAATAACTTTGTTTGATTTTGTTTACAAGATGCGAACAAATAATTACATTTTTTTGTATTTCTGAGCCAAAACTGGTCTAGGAACATGCCTTTTTATTTACATTTATCAATTTATATTTTTGAGGTTTTCTGAAGAGCAAAATCGCTGTTCTGGACGTGGTAAATCCGGGGTCATTCACTTGACCTGGAAGGTCACCCGTTAACCTGAAACCTAAAAATCGCATACTGTTAGATTCCTCTCATGACAGGCAACATGCTGGTTCTTACCGCATTACTCTAAGTTGCTTGGTTTGGAAGTTAACAGGGGCCTGTCACCCCCCCCCCCCCCCCGTAGGGCGAAGGTGAAAAGCTCCCGTAGGGCGAGGGTTAACCCTATTCCCTGTGGGGGGCAGATTCTGTCTGTCCCCCCCCCCCCTCCCGGTGTTTTTTGCAATTGCCGCTTCTAAACCGTTAGGACTAGCGTCTTGAAACTTTGTGACTTTGCCTAACTTTGAATGGCGCGTGTTGTCAAAATTTTGGGGAAACATCGGGCCAGTAGAGGCGGTGCCAGGCTCCTGTTTTTAGGAGGGTGCTACGAATGCAGTTGTGCGGCGCATACTTCCTTCGTAGTTTTCGGTGCAATAAATGCGTCAGAAATATTTGCAATGCAATATGCATACTGGGATTAGTTTTCGTAGTTTTCGGTGCAATAAATGCGTCAGAAATATTTGCAATGCAATATGCATCCTGGGATTATACATGTTTGTTGGCAGAGTCGCACTCAGGTACAAAAAAAAATGGGAGGCCATGCCATACTTCAAATTAGTAAGATGATAAAAGCGTTACTCGCATGGTGCTCCCCTCCCCTCCCCTCCCCTCCCCTCCCCTCCCCTCCCCTCCCCTCCCCTCCCCTCCCCTCTCCTCTCCTCTCCTCTCCTCTCCTCTCCTCTCCTCTCCTCCCCTCCCCTCCCCTCCCCTCCCCTCCCCTCCCCTCCCCTCCCCTCCCCTCCCCTCCCCTCCCCTCCCCTCCCCTCCCCTCCCCTCCCCTCCCCTCCCCTCCCCTCCCCTCCCCTCCCCTCCCCTCCCCTCCCCTCCCCTCCCCTCCCCTCCCCTCCCCTCCCCTCCCCTCCCCTCCCCTCCCCTCCCCTCCCCTCCCCTCCCCTCCCCTCCCCTCCCCTCCCCTCCCCTCCCCTCCCCTACCCTACCCTACCCTACCCTACCCTACCCTACCCTACCCTACCCTACCCTACCCTACCCTACCCTACCCTACCCTACCCTACCCTACCCTACCCTACCCTACCCTACCCTACCCTACCCTACCCTACCCTACCCTCCCCTCCCCTCCCCAAATTTGTCAAATTTGTTATCAGAAAATGCCCCCATTTTACATTCCCTGAATACGCCTATGATTGTTTATTTTGGTATGTATTTTCTAGTATATTGAAGACCAGTACATTTGAAGCTCAAAAACGTTTGGGGCATGCAAATCGGCCAAACCACATGGCCGCAATGACCTGTCAAAAACACCCAAAATGTTCGGATTGTTTGCCCCTTGGCCCCCTAAAAGAAAGATCTTGTCATGACGAATCGAATGGAGTTTTCCCCATCAAAATCGACCGAGCGGTTCTCGAGATCTCTGAGGGGGGGCAGAATCTGACCCCCGCAGGTTAACGTAATTTTGGCCGCCCGCAGGGAATAGGGTTAACCTGGGTTAACCTGAGTCAGTGTCCAAAAATTCCATTTTTGCTTGGGTGTCAGAGTGAAAAATTCGAGCCCAAAAAGACCATGAGAGTGGAAAATTATGTAGAAAATGGTACAATATTGATTTCTGCTTTGAATATGAAAAAGAGTAGTTTTCTTTGAAATCATGTATTTTTAGTCTATATTTATGTCTATTTATGTCAGAATCAATATAAAAATGTATAATTTCGAAGTGGAAAATTCACACCTAAAATGGGGAGCGAGAGTGGAAAATTATTAATATTTAGGTGTCATTTCCCACCCAAATCAACACATTTTGGGACACTGACCCGAGTTAACCTGAGATAATCTGAGATATAAGATTTGAGGACACCTTAGCGATTTGATTTTTCAAGAGCTTTTCATTTCTGTTTTCCGTTTGTTCCTAGCTATCATAGTTCCTGAGATATCTGGGGGTTTCTGGAGCGAAGTCCTAAAACTGGAAAATCCGACCTTTGATGACCTCTGGTGCCCTCAATATTGACTTGAGCAAAAAATATATATGAAGTACCTTCGAATGTGCTTGTTGAGAGTTTTTGAACGCCCTTTTCCGCGTCTTTCTATCCATTTTAGTTTTCGAGTTAGAGGGGGTCTAGCCCCCCCCCCCCCCCCCCAGCACGGCGAAGGTGGCGCGAGCACCGGCACGGCGCGGGTTAATGTCGTCGGTGAGGAACCAGCTGGCGGCCGGCTGGTTGAGACAGTAGGCAGTGTAGTGGCAGCTGTGTTGGCTGCCATGGTGCTCCACCACCTCGTACACTGTACAGGTCGTACACCATGTCATGTGTGATCAGGTGCGGGCAGATCGCTATCTGACTCAGGTCAAGGTCGCGCAGTGGCAATGTCACTGGCGCATGGCCCTTCCGTGCGGTAGTGCCAGTGAAACTGAGCCGTTTCAGATGGAAGATAATTAACCACACATGACTGCGTACAGTCATGTGTGGCCTTGAAGTCGGCCAATCAGCGATGACAATTCGCTGTCGCCAATAGCTCAATGCTCAAGGACACACTAACAACACAGTGACTCCGTACACAGTACGCCGATCCCGACTGGGCTGGGCTGCGGACGGTAGTAACAGCGATACTCAGAATCAGGTGACGTCAGTGGGCGGGACCGACCGTGTCCAGAAATATTTGAGCACGTAAAACTTCCGCGACTGAATTTACCACTCGCTAGAAATTGTCCAATCGGATGGTGGGTCAGGGCCCGCACAACAAGCCCTGCCTAGCGTGATATCTGATCTCAGGAGTACATCTCATCAAAATATTTAACTAACTTAAAGGGCTTTACGCATGTATTCCTTTCCTCTGAACCTACCGAGGAAATGTCAAAGCAAAGGTATGATGATGAGATATGATGATGAGATATGAGATATGATGGTGAGATATGATGATGAGATATGATGATGAGATATGATGATTAGATATGATGATGAGATATGATGATGAGATATGATAAGATATGATGATGAGATATGATGATGAGATATGATGATGAGATATGATGAGATATGATGATGAAATATGATGGTGAGATATGATGATGAGATATGATGAGATATGCTGATGAGATATGATGATGAGATATGATGATGAGATATGATGATGAGATATGATGAGATATGATGATGAGATATGATGATGAGATATGATGATGAAATATGATGATGAGATATGATGATGAGATATGATGAGATATGATGAGATATGATGATGAGATATGATGATGAGATATGATGATATATGATGATGAGATATGATGATGAGATATGATGATGAGATATAATGATGAGATATGATGATGAGATATGATGAGATATGATGATGAGATATGATGATGAGATATAATGTTGAGATATGATGATGAGATATGATGAGACATGATGAGATATGATGATGAGATATGATGATGAGATATGATGATGAGATATGATGATGAGATATGATGATGAGATATGATGATGAGATATGATGATGAGATATGATGATGAGATATGATGAGATATGATGATGATATGATGCGCGGCGCATGCGGTACACCACCGACCGGACGTCGCGCGAGCAGAGGCCTGGTCGGAGGCGAGTGACGAAGCGTAACCCTGGCTGTCACCGCAGCCATTCCCAGGGCATACACATACAGCGGCACATTTTAACATTATGGGTCAATGAGAAGACTGAAGAGTGAAGAGCACTAGATAATTTGTTTTTGTTAAGACATCGCATGAGGAAAAACTAACGCAAGGTATGAATAAGTCACTGTAAAACATGACCTACACTGGATGATTTTGTAAAATAATTTGCACAGAAAATGGTTCTCTAATGGTTTGATGCTAACACTTTATCACTGATGCCAATCTGAACGGCTGGCAATGGGTTCAACTGACCTTCATGCCGTCAAAGATGGTAACCACGGGCGCCACGGCGTTCAGCGCAGCCAGAGCCGACCCGTCCTTACTCCACTCCAGGCCCTCGCACGCGCTGCAATGACGGAATGACGGGGCCGGCTGTAATACGGTACAGGTGAAAAGACAGAGTGACGGGGCCGGCTGTGATACGGTACAGGTGAAATGGCAGAGTGACGGGGCCGGCTGTGATACGGTACAGGTGAAAAGACAGAGTGACGGGGCCGGCTGTGATACGGTACAGGTGAAATGACAGAGTGACGGGGCCGGCTGTGATACGGTACAGGTGAAATGACGGAATGACGGGGCCGGCTGTGATACGGTACAGGTGAAATAACGGAATGACGGGGCCGGCTGTGATACGGTACATGTGAAATGACAGTGACGGGGCCGGCTGTGATACGGTACAGGTGAAATGACAGAGTGACGGGCCGGCTGTGATACGGTACAGGTGAAATGACAGAGTGACGGAGCCGGCTGTGATACGGTACAGGTGAATGACGGAATGACGGGGCCGGCTGTGATACGGTACAGGTGAATGACGGAATGACGGGGCCGGCTGTGATACGGTACAGGTCAAATGACAGAGTGACGGGCCGGCTGTGATACGGTACAGGTGAATGACGGAATGACGGGGCCGGCTGTGATACGGTAGAGCATGGGTGGAGCTTTTCAGAAAAAGTTGATGGGGCAAAATGTCATATTAGCTGGCTGTTTGGCATGGTTGAGACTTGAGGCGAAAAATGACTATTTTGACCCCAGGAAACCTTCAAATCTGACAAAAGTTGGTGGGGCAGTTGCCCCACCATTTGAATAGGAAACTCCACCCGTGCGGTACAGGTGACATGGCAGAGTGAAATGGCAGGTGAATGACGGAATGACGGAGCCAGCTATTGTATGGTGCAGAGCATGTTCCACCCAGTAATGCAGAAAACATGCGTTTTGTGTGATGTAGAAGCAGCAGAGTTTCAGCCAACGAAAATTCGACCGTTTAAAACACATCGCTCATGGCTGTGACGTTCGCGACTGACCCTTTTAGTTTGAGCGTGTCGTTAACGGTGCCATCCTTGTTGTAGATGGAGACGCGGCTGTCCCCACCACCGACGGCCAGCAGCGCGTGGCCCTTGGCGGCCGGCTGCCAGGCCCAGCGCAGCGGGCCGGGCGGGCCATTCGGAGCCTTCAGCTCGAACACCGTCTGAGGAGAGAGTCAGGTGTCAGCCAGTCAGCAGTCCGGCGTCAGGCGGGGACATTCCATAGTTCAAACGCCGTCTGTGGCGGGAGACAAGCGCCGATCGGTGTACGGTCCTGTGCCCGGCGGAATGTGTATCCCTTCAAAACAACAACAAAAAACGGGGTAAATATGGGGTCATGTATGTATGTACATACAACCTAATTACCTATCTATTGTAGTAGGCAACAAGTGACAGACATTCAAATGATTTCTGTTAATGATGTGGCTGAAGTTCACGATGAAGAAGAGGCAAAACATCCGTCACGAAATTTAACAAAAGCCACGAAAAGGAAACTTTCAACTCCCACTTCATGAATCGCTCGGAAGAAATTTCGGCCAAATTTCAGTAGGTACACTGCTTTGTGCATAACCACAACATGCAAAATCATTGAAGAGGACAATGAAAAGAATTGGAATGACTACTAGAATTATAAGCGCAGATATTACCTGGTTCAGCTTACTCTCATTTTTCTGCCCTTTTCCAACATGAGCGGCATTGCCAAGCAGCTTTGTTAAATTACCCAACATTATTTACAGCTGGCTTTGTAATGACGACAAACTTTAACTGCCAACGTTTCACACTTCAAAAAGTAAATTCCTGCGAAAGTGAAAAGGTTGTCAATTCAGCTTTCACGTCACTTGGAAACGCATGTAAAAGTAATAAAGCAAGCTCAGATCAAAACATTTAATAACCAAAACAAAGGCAGTATGTCTTCACATTGTACTGTTTTTTAGCGGTTACAACAATATTACACACATTACATGAAACCATCTCCACTCCAATATTCATAAATTTCCATCCATCCTTTCCACGTTGTATTGAGTTTGTTTTGCTTATTGTTTGTATTTCGCGCGCCTCAATGTGTCACGGGGAGGGTCTAAAAAACCGACCAGATTAGCAGACGAGCCCATGCTCCGAAACTACTGGACCGATCTGAGTTATTTTTTCACCATTCGATTTACAGTGGTCTGAAACGGTGCCGTTTTGCATTTTATACAGTTTGGTCTACTCTAAATGTACCAAATTGGACCAAAACTATTAGTGTAAATTCGCCGACGAGCCTATGCTCCGAAACCATTGAACCGATCTGGGAGATTTCTTCACCATTCGATCCGGCGTGGTCCAAAACGGTGCCGTGTTGGATTGTATACAGATTGGTCTACTCTAAGTGGACCAAATTGGACCAAAACCACCACAAACCGTTGCCGACGAGCCCATGCTCCGAAACTGTGTGACCGATCTGGAAAATGTCTGCACCATTCGATCCCGCGTAGGCCAAAACGGTGCTGTTTAGGATTTTCTACAGATTGGTTCACTCTAAGTGGACCAAATTGGACCAAAACCACCAAAAACCGTTGCTGACGAGCCCATGCTCTGAAACTATGCGACCGATCTGGAAGATGTCTTCACCATTCGATCCGGCGTGGTTCAAAACGGTGCCGTTTTGGATTTTATATAGATTGGTCCACTCTAAGTAGACCAAATTGGACCAAAACTTTTAGTGCAAATTTGCCGACGAGCCCATGCTCCGAAACTATGGGACCGTTCCGGGCAATGTCTTCACCATTCGATCCAGCGTGGGCCAAAACGGTGCCGTTTTGGGATTTTATACAGATTGGTCCACTTTAAATGGACCAAATTGGACCAAAACTTTTCGTGCAAATTTGCCGACGAGCCCATGTTCCGAAACTATGGGACCAATCCGGGCCATGTATTTACCATTCCTTCCAGCGTGGGCCAAAATGGTGTCGTTTTGGATTTTATACAGATTGGTCCACTTTAAGTGGACCAAATTGGACCAAAACTTCTCAGCAAATTTGCCGACGAGCCCATGCTCCGAAACTATAGGACCGATCCAGGCGATTTCTTCACCATTCGATCCAACGTGGGCTAAGACGGTGCCGTTTTGGATTTTATACAGATTGGTCCACTTTAAGTGGACCAAATTGGACCAAACCTTTTCGTGCAAATTTGCCGACGAGCCCTTGCTCCGAAACTATGGTCCGATCTGGGATATTTCTTCACCATTCGATCCGGCATGGTCCAAAACGGTGCCGTTTGAGATTTTATACAGATTGGTCTACTCTAAATGGACCAAATTGGACCAAAACCACCAAAAACCGTTGCTGACTAGCCCATGCTCCGAAACTATGGGACCGATCTGGGTGATTTCTTCACCATCGTGGTCTGAAATGGTGCGGTTTTGGATTTTATACAGACTAGAGGGCCTGTATTGCGTGATGCGCAATTTATATAGCCAGCTAATTTATATAGCCAGCCGTATCACGTATCCCGTTCCCTTTCCCGTATTCCGTATCGCGTTCCTGTTCCCGTGTCCCCGTGTTCCATTTCCGTGTGTCGTTCCCGTTCTCGTATCCGTTACCGTATTCCCGTATCCGTTACCGTTCCCGTATCCCGTATCCCGTTCCCATATCCCGTGCCCGTATTCCGTTCCTGTATCCCGTGCCCGTATTCCGTTCCCGTATTCCGTTGTCTATGCCAAACACTTAGGCTATTTAAATGCCTGAAATATGTCATCCGGCGTCAACAAAATCCCCCTGAGGGAGGTGCGACGTTATATAGGCATGCGTTTATTATTGAAGCATTGTTGAAATTTTGACCAATATTCAGCGATGATATTTAAAGGAAAAGTTCACCTTCGGAATTTTTTTCAGAACACGATTTTATCATATTTTATAATAGTTTCTTTTTTTCTTTTTAAAAATAATCCTACATCGCGCCAACTTTCAGACGGTACGGTATAGTATATATGCGCCACATTCCTTCGCCAAAAAGTAAAATATCTTCGGCTAGTCTTTTCAGCCAAGAAAAGTTCCAGATAAGGATTTCCCAACACGGGCTACAAAACTGCTATTTCAGTTCAAAACCCCATGTTGAAGGTGAACTATTTCCTTTAATTCGACGAAATTATTTCGCAATGTTGGCGTCGGTAACGTTGGCGTCATAAGTTACCTATGAGCGATTAGCAGAATATTTTGGGTGGGTATAGGTCAGCAAGAACGGCGCTATCTGTCTGTGTAAATTTGGCGGTCAAGTTTGTCCTCGTTTTGGGTGTTACGGCGGTGTGAAGGATTAAACTGTCCAAAAATATTGCATTTCAATTTCAACACCTAAATATTAGTCACACAGCTTTGTGTAACATGTAATTTGAAGACAGTACCTGCGCCTGCAAAATGGTGCCCGAGGCCAGGGTATATTGAAGGCCCGAGGCAGCTGTCTACGTCCAATGGTTTCCGAGCACCAATTTAAATCCTGAATATGCCAATTTTATCATAAAAGTGGTCACAACTTTGCACGTGGCACACTCTTCTCTCTGAACGACACGTAACACGCCAGGCCAATCGATTCTCTATCACATAGTGTTGCTCGCATCCCGCTGCGACCCTCGGTTGCTGTATTAGAAGCGCGCGCAAAACGAACGTCCGAACGCCCCGAGCCCCACCAGTCAAGAGAGCGGGAAGCATGGCTGCCGCCGGTAGCCCCGCCCCGTACAGCCTCTGTCCTATACAGCCTCCGACAAGGTACAGTCTCGGCGGGCGGTCAGTACACACGGGGCGGGCGGACAACAAACGCGGCACAGCATGCACGATGCACGATGCACGATGCACGATGCACGACACACTCCCCCATGATCCTTAAGAATCACGCGACGATCAATCACCCTTCACATCGAGCAAATCACCCACAAAACAAACCGAACGCGAAGTCACGCGACTGGGTCCGTGCAGCAGCGACAAGGCGGCGGCGGTCGTCGCGCCCGTTCGCCGCGACGGGACCGGGAATCGCTGGCCGTCTCGGCCGGTCCGTCCGCTATCGGCGAAGCCGCGTCCCTCTCGCCCGGAGACGCCGCCCCGTCCGCCGTGCCGTCCTCCCTCCGCTGCACAGCCGGCTGGCGCCCCACGAACAACGGCAGCGACTCGTCACTGTCGCCGTCCGATGCCGCCTCGTCACTGTCGCCGTCCGACGCCGCCTCGTACCGTGGTCGTAAGCTGCGGACGTGCCACGGCACTCCGTCCACTTCTAGGACCTGCTGCGAGACCACGCCTGTCACAGTCCCGCGTCGCGACGTCTCGGTGCAGCGAGTGCCGCGGCGCCGCATCCATACCCGATCACCGACCCGGAACCGCGCGCCGTCGGGCGGGGGCGCCGGTGGATGCTGAGGTTCGCCGTCCTCGTGGGCGTGGCCTCCCACTTGCGCTGGCCGGACAGTCTCTCACTGCGTAGCGGTAGATTCCCGCCGCGGGCGCAGTCTCCGCCGTCAGACCCTCGCGAGGCGTGATGTTATACAGGTGGACGGCTTCCGTCACCGGGCACCGCCTCCTCGCTGCTATCACCTTTATCGTTCTGTGGCAGCGTTCCACTACGCCGTTGCCGCCCGGTTCATGCGCGGCGCGGAACCGCAGCGTGATCCCCCACCGCGCCGCGAACGAGGCGAGTCGTCGGCCCCGGAACACGGTATCGTTGTCCGTTAGGATCTCGGCCGGAGCGCCGCGCTCTAGGAACACCTGCTCCAGCTGGCCAACGACCTCAGTCGCGTCGGCACGGCCCAGCGGGCGCCAGACGGTGAACCGCGACGGTCCGCAGTCAATGACTGAGAGATAGTTCCGCCCCTGATGATGGGTTACGTCCATCGCGACGCGCTCCCAGGTTGCCGCCACACCCAGCGAGCCGTGCCGCCACCGCACTGGCGCCGGGTCGATCGCGCGGCACACATCACACCTCTCCACGACCGCACGCACCAGCGCTCTGGCAACGTCACGGGACACATCACGTCGCGCGAAGAATAGCGTCCGGCGGACGCCAGGATGACCCGCTCGCTCGTGCACAGACTCGACCGACGACTGAAGAGCCACATCAGGACCGGTGACGGCCTGTGACACGCCGGCGCCGGCCACCGCCCCGTCGCGGGCAGCCGACCTCACGGCTTCATCGTCGGCTCCCCCCGCGTCTTCATCGTCGGCTCCCCTCGAGTCACGCAGCCACACCTTCGGCGCTCGCGTCAGCGCATCGGCGAGGTTTTCCGCAGAGCGAACCAGCGTGATGGTTATCTTGAGCTGCAGTTCCTCGGCCAGCTGCCGAACGAGATCGACGCGACGCCTGATGAGCATCTCGCCGGCCGCTCGCGTCCGCAGACGGGCGCGGCCGCTCAGCGCGTCATCGACCCAGCGATGCACTGCAGCCGAGTCTGTTCGCAAGTCGATATCACTCACTCCCCAGGCCACGGCCAGGTTCACCCCGCGCACAGCGACATCCAGCTCCGCCATGTTGATGTGGGTTGCTGCGGCGTCGCTGGGCCGAAGCCAGTAGGCGTCCTCCATCACACCGCCGCCCGGCGTTTCTATGACGACGCCAGCCGCGATCGAGCTGGCATCCGTCCAGACGGTCGCCCGGTCCCCGATCCAGCACCACTGGCCGCGTGCTGGGTCCGCGATCGACAACCGGGCGTGCACGTGCGAGATCTGGTCCCGCAGTGTCGCGTCAGCCGTCACGTCGTCCCAGCCGCGCGTGACTGCGTTGGCACGCCGCTTCAGCCAGGCGGCGGCGGGCCGCAGCCAGCCGCAGACGGGGAGGTGGGCCACCAGCCTGCCGCACCAGGCGAACACCGCACGGCGCGTCACGCGGTCCGGCGGCCCGGGGACGGCGCTGTCTCGACACCACTGCAGCTCACCCGCCACGCGCTGAACGTGAAGCCCGAGCATCCGAGCACCGTCTCCTGCGCGCGCCGGCGGTTTGCAGTCGAGCCCGAAGCGACCAAAGTGCTCCACTACACGTTCGGCACTGAGTACGTCCTCGTCCACCAGCAGGTCGTCTACGTAGGGACAGACTGCCCGCTGCACGTCCGCGTCCTGCGCCATGACGATCTTCACCACGGCCTTCATCACCGCTGGCGCCACGTTGAGACCAAATCCAAGTCGGGTCAGGCAGAACCGCTGACCGCGAATGATAACCGTCTGATACGGCCACAAGCCTCGGTCGAGACGAAGCTGGAGGTACGCCCGACGCAGATCCACGACGGCCACACGACGACCGTGGCGGCGCCACTTCCGCAAACGGTCGGCGCACACGTCCGCGTCGGCAGTGTACGCGGCGACGTGTCCGTTCAATTCTCGCATGTCCAGCACCGGGCGCACCCTTTTGGCCTGAGGAACGGCCATCAGGGGCACGAGACCGCGCGGAGGGCCGTCCTCCTCCTCGTCATATGGCCGCAGCCAGCCGTTCGTCAGCCACATCTCGAGCTCCTCATCGTACTCCTGACGCACTGAGGAGGGCACCCGGTACTCGGCCACGCGGTTTGTCAAACAGTCCGGCCCGACGCCGTCCGCCCACTTCCAGGCCACTGTCCAAGATCGCGTGCCGCCGTCGAACCTCGCCGTGAAGTCCTTGGCGTCGACCGTCAGCTCCGAGGTCTCGCCCGTTCCAGCCACTGGCGCGGCATCACGCCGATCTGCCGCCGTGCCGGCGGCGGCCAGGCGCGCCGCGGCCTGCTCGGCGCCGCCCGGCCGCGCCTCCGCTCCTCCGGTCGTCGTGCCGGCGGCGGCCAGGCGCGCCGCGGCCTGCTCGGTGCCGCCCGGCCGCGCCTCCGCTCCTCCGGCTGTCGTGCCGGCGGCGGCCAGGCGCGCCGCGGCCTGCTCGGTGCCGCCCGGTCGCGACTCCGCTCCGCCGGCCGCCGGTAGGCGCGCCAGTGCTCCGCCGGCGAACGCCTCGATCCTCACGTCCGTCGGCCCTCGCACGCTCACCCCACCAAGGGCTGTGACGCCAGACATTCCGAGAATCATGTCCACGCCCATTGGCCGCGACGCCACCACGAGCACCGACAGGACCTTCTCACGGCCAGCGCTGCCAACCGTCACTCGGCCCACGCCCAGCCCTGGAACAGCGTCACCGCTCATGGTCGTCACCACCACTTTCTGCCGGTCCCATTGTCCACACGCGTCCACGAAGGCGAGGTTGTGCGTGCATCCCGTGTCGATGAGCACGTCACAGGGTCGTCCATTCAGCAGCAGTCGAACCACCGGCAGCGCTACCCTCACTGCGCGGGAAACGGCGCTGGCGCTGACGCACCATTTCCCGCGCCGTTTCCCTCCGGGCAGCTGGCCGCCAGGTGACCCACCTGACCGCACGTCCAGCACCGGCGCGGACGCGGGCGCCTCGGGGCGCGCGCCGCCGCCCCCGCCGGGCCCAGCATTCCGGCGCGGCTTCCCTCTCCGCCGCGTGGCGGCGCTGCCGTCGCCGCCGCCGCCGCCGCGACGCGGTCGTCACTCAGGACGGCGCGCGCACGAGCAACGACACTTGGGAGGTCCAGAGCCTCGGCGCGCGAACCTGCCCGGATCACTTGCCTCACGGAGTCCGGTAGACCATTCACGAACGCACAGGACAGAACGCGGTCAGGCACGCCACCAAACAGCTCCGCCAGCCGTCGCAGGTCCGCCAAGTAGACGTCGGCAGACTCTCCCGCCTGAAGACGACGGCCGACGAAGGCGTCATAGGCGGCGAGACTGTCTAAGGCGAACGCCGCGAAGAGCGGACTGCACCGCTTCCAGAGAGCCGCGGTCCGCGGTCGACAGCTGCGCCCACACCGAGAAGGCTCCACCGGTGAGGCGCAGGGGAAGCACCTCGCTGAGGTCTGCGCCACGATGCTTGCACAGCAGCTCCGCGCGCGTCCACCACTCCACCACATCGCCGCTGCCATCATACTCGGCGATGACACGCACGTCGAGTCCACGAGCACTAGCAGTCGAGTCTCCACTCGCACTGCTCGCCGACACTTCGTCTCCAGGCATATTGATAGCTTGTATTAGAAGCGCGCGCAAAACGAACGTCCGAACGCCCCGAGCCCCACCAGTCAAGAGAGCGGGAAGCATGGCTGCCGCCGGTAGCCCCGCCCCGTACAGCCTCTGTCCTATACAGCCTCCGACAAGGTACAGTCTCGGCGGGCGGTCAGTACACACGGGGCGGGCGGCCAACAAACGCGGCACAGCATGCACGATGCACGATGCACGATGCTCGATGCACGACACAGTTGCCGAGCCAGCGGCCAGAGAACGGCGCGGAATTGGCCCATTTTTCGCCATTTCAGAATTGCGCGTTTCCCATGTTAAGAAATAGTTCACCTTCGGACAAAATTTCAAAACACGATTTTATTATATTTTTTAATACAGTTTCTTTTTTTCTTTTTAAAAATGGTCCTACATCGCGCCAATTCAGGACAGAAGGTTGTAAATTATTAATTTATCGTGTGCGTTATTGGTCTGCGCATGCTCAATGCAGTGCTGGCACAATTCAGACGGTACGGTATATCATATATGCGCCGCATTCCTTCGCCAAAAAGTCAAATATCTTCGGCTGAAGAGTCTTTTTAGTCAAGAAAACAGTCAAGATAAGGATTTCTCAACACGGGCTACAAAACTGCTATCTCAGTTTAAAACTAATGCTGAAGGTGGACTATTTCTAGGTGGACTATTGAAATAGTTCACCTTCAACATGGGGTTTTGAACTGAAATAGCAGTTTTGTAGCCCGTGTTGAGAAATCCTTATCTGCAACTTTGCTTGGCTGAAAAGACTCTCCAGCCGAAGATATTTGACTTTTTGGCGAAGGAATGCGGCGCATATATGATATACCGTACCGTCTGAGAGTGCCAGCACTGCCATTGAGCATGCGCAGACCAATAACGCACACCATAAACTTAATAATTTACGACCTTCTGTCCTGAATTGGCGCGATGTAGGACCATTTTTAAAAAGAAAAAAAGAAACTGTATTAAAAAATATAATAAAATCGTGCTCTGAAAAAACTTCCGAAGGTGAACTATTTCCTTTAAAGGAAATAGTTCACCTTCAACATGGGGTTTTGAACTGAAATAGCAGTTTTGTAGCCCGTGTTGAGAAATCCTTATCTGGAACTTTTCTTGACTGAAAAGACTCTCCAGCCGGAGATATTTGACTTTTTGGCGAAGGAATGCGGCGCATATATGATATACCGTACCGTCTGAACTGTGCCAGCACTGCATGGAGCATGTGCAGACCAATAACGCACACCATAAAATTAATAATTTACAACCTTCTGTCCTGAATTGGCGCGATGTAGGACCATTTTTGAAAAGAAAAAAGAAACTGTATTAAAAAATATAATAAAATCGTGTTCTGAAATTTTTCCGAAGGTGAACTATTTCCTTTAAAGGGAATAGGTCACCTTGAAAGTTGTCTCGAAGTTCTACCATACGGTGCATCTTGAGCTCAAAACTACGAATATGACTTTGGTTTGGACAACTGATGGATATATGTGGAGAAAGAAGTAAGTTTCTCTTTATATTTCACGAGAAATCGTACGATAGCAGCAGGGGCGTAGGAACTATGTTCAAGTTGGGGGGGGGGGGGGGGGGGGGGGGGGGCAGGAGGCATTCTGAAGTCGATTCTTTCCATGCAACGCCCATAGGCGTAATGTTAAAATCAAAAATGTTGGGGGGGGGGGGCGGCTGCCCCCCCCCCCCCGGCTCCTACGCCTAGGGATAGCAGCAGGCGTTACGGCTCCCCCGCTCCGCCTGACGCCAAGTACAGTCTCTGACAAGAGGCCACCGCGCCGCCCGGGCGGCTGAGCGGATATTAACGAGGCGTCGTGACCAGAGACTACGTGCCAGAGAGTGTACCTGCCTCCGGCGGCGAGCCGGCGGTGGCGAGCGGCGAGCGAAAGGAAGTGATCGTGGCCCGGAACAGCGGAATTGAAACCGGGCCCACTAGTCCTGTGTCGAAATTCTGTGTCGAAAAAAAGAGAAAAAAGGGAGGTTAATCTTTCACCACAACCCATTTTTAGATCTGCTCTACAAATCTGCTATCTCAGTCCAAAACTCCATGTTAAAGGGAAATAATGACCTTTTTCCACCAAAATGGAGTTAGCACTTGAAATCGCCAGACGAGATCAAAATATATTGTAAATTCATCACATTTTGCATGAAAACTTTCCTACCGAAAGATATTTCAAGTTAAAGTTGATAAGCGTTCCACACTTTTAACGACCGGTACTTGCACTATTTCTGACCTTTTGTCAAGTACTTTTGGTCCTCATCAAACTGCGGGCTTTACCCGTATTATTTTTTTACGCAATGGAGTGGAAAATATATTGTGCGTTCTGCTTGTTGTGATTATATGCCCGGCGATCTTCTAAAACTAACAGCGATTGGAAAAAGTGGCAATAAAATCGGAAGCTCATCGATGCACATCAACGCGGCATAGTTAGTGGTTGCGACCCTCAATTGTTGCAATTCGATTCATTTGTTTTCAACATTAAGAGTTGTGTATAGTTTGTCTGTGGCTGTATATAACACTATGCTTTATTTTATCATGAAAAATAATAATTTTTCCCAAAAAAACTAACGAACAATAACACAAAACTGGCAATTAAATCAGAAGCTCATCGATGCACATCGACGGCGACCTATTTAGCGTCGGCGATTTGTTTACAAAGTCATTGTCATGCTTCTCGGCGCACTTAACCATCTCGGCGCACTTGGCGAGTTGTTCCTGATTAGTATACCCAAGTCCCGTAGCAGGCTTTGTTAATGACGTCATTGGTGCCATTCTTGTGTAGCATTGCAAAATATATCTGATTTCGAGTTGAAAGCTAATTAAAGACTTATTCAAATGATTGTTTTTAAGTTTGAATTTTCTTGTTAATCATTATTAAAGGTATTTTATCACTGTATTTCATAGTAGTTGACACTTCAGAAACTTGTGACGTAATAATATTGTATCCAATATGCATTTCCCTCACCTTTTGCCATTGTGGCGCAGTGCCGAGTGCTTTGCGAATACTAGCTTGCCTGGGGTTCAATTCATTCCGCTCTTATTTTATTCGAGTTGGTATAGTTTGCATGTTGTTGTTATTCATGACTTATACTGATAGTCAGTCATGCATCACGGATGCTTCACGGATTGCTTCACGGATCATTGCGCTGCTCGAACGCACGCTAGTAGCGCTTTCGTTCTCCATGGCAACCAGGCGTGAGCCAATGAAAAGCCAGAACGTATTCCCTTTCTGGCTTTTGATTGGCTGACGCCTGGTTGCCATGGAGAACGAAAGCGCTACTAGCGGGTGTCCGAGCAGCGCTCAGTTTGATCGGAAATGTCACAGAGGCTCCACAAATGCCGCACTCAATGTTAACAATGGTAGGGAAGGACGAATTTGTCAATGACCTTCATGATGTACACAAGGTACTTGTTTTGTATTTCTTCCAAACTTACAACTTTGAATTTGGGAATAATTTTATTTAATTCTTAAATTTAAATAAAATAATTATAAAAATATAACGGGAGCCTAAGAAATTGTTGCTAACAAAATCAAAAGGTCATTATTTCCCTTTAAAGGAAATAGTTCACCTTCGGTATATTTTTCAGAACACGATTTTATTATATTTTTTAATACAGTTTCTTTTTTTATTTTCAAAAATGGTCCTACATCGCGCCAATTCAGGACAGAAGGTCGTAAATTATTAATGTTATGGTGTGCATTATTGGTCTGCGCATGCTCCATGGCAGTGCTGGCACTTTCAGACGGTACGGTACATCATATATGCGACGTATTCCTTCGCCAAAAAGTCAAATATCTTCGGCTGGAGAGTCTTTTCAGCCAATAGAAGTTCCAGATAAGGATTTCTCAACACGGGCTACAAAACTGCTATTTCAGTTCAAAACCCATGTTGAAGGTGAACTATTTCCTTTAAAGGTGAACTATTCGGGATTATACGGGTTTCCGTCCTGAAAGTAAATGCACTCTTTTGCAGTTGTATGAGCTTTAAACACGTTTAAGACATATAACATGGACCTCAATGCTCATTTAGTCCATTATTTTAGCAATTATCAGCGTTAGAACTTGGGCGTTTTTCGAGACTAGTATCAGATAACGAGTACTTGATCGGCACTACTGTCCACCACTTTTATCTTAAGATCAATTTTAGAGTTTTGAATTATCTGCAAGTCCTACACTGGATCACAACATTATTATGCAATTCAAAACTGACGGGACTTTGTATTACTACACACTGTTCGTTGAGGTTTTGTGCTTTTGTGGTTTTCTTTTCTCTGGCCTTTAGCGTTGATAATTTGGTGGTGACGTATTAATTTTTGGCATGAAAATTCATGAAAAATATATAATTTTATCGGAAAACTAGGTAACTGCTGCTGTCGTTGGAACAAAACAAGTTTATTTACTTTCAAATATTGCTTATTTTACCAGAAATATGCCATAAGTGCGGTGTTTTTATTAGCATAAAAGAGATGACTGGCTCTGCCTCAGCCGGTCCTACAGAAAATACGCGGTGGCATCACCGCGCACTTTGGAATGTCCTTACGTGCAGAAGAGGTCATTTCCAGAAAAATGTGGCTACCGTGGGACTTCTACCACCTTTATAAGTACGTTTTACTATGTAACTCAGTTATTCTGGGAAAAACCCGTATGCATATAGTTTTGATAAAAATCAGATGGAAAAGTAGCCTTTGCTCATGTTATTGTAATTAAAAAGAAGATGAATTAGTTAACCTATATTACGCCTTGCGGCTTCTTCAGGGCTCCATGTGCTTCTAGTTTTGATAAACAATAATAATTTACGGCCTTCTGTCCTGAATCGGCGTGATATAAGGCCATTTTTGACAACATAAAAAGAAATTGTATTAAAAAATATAATCAAATCGTATTTGGGAGAACATTTTCAAGGTGAACTAGTTCCTTTAAATGGATATTAGCGCTTTCCAGGTGACCTGGGGTCAAACGGTGACCTGGATAGGTCAAGACCTTCAGTGGGATAAAGGGAGGGCGATGGTAGCATAATGGGTTCTCTAAGTTATTTTGGGGAACCAAAATATACTGTACCCCGTCATTCTCCCACAGGCCATAATGGTAACTTATGTTGTGCCCTGAGGTCAACCGGTGACTCGGGGCGGTCAGATCACTCGTTGGGCACCATCTATAGCCGACTATAGGCTGGTGGGAATATTTATCCGTTGAAACGACTTCGATAAGTACTTTAGGGAAAAGTTATGCGATGCCCGATATTTGACCTCGCGGGCACTCTTTGACTTCCCGAGGTCAAACAATTGACCTCCGCGAGACATGCTTTCAGGTTTCGAATACGCTCATAGACACCAACATTTCGTATAAGTTTGATAACATCTATACCACTCTAACCCCTTCAAAACTCCGCCGTAAACAATGCGCCCTACACTCCGGACGCACAGCCGCCGGTCCGCTTGGTAGCAGTTGATCATCAGCGCCATCTACAATAACTTCAATTGTGGTGCCCCATTGAAGCTATTGTAGATGACGCTGATGATCAACTGCTTCTAAGCGGACCGGCGGCTGTGCGTCCAGAGTATAGGGAGCATTGTTTACGGCGGAGTTTTGAAGGGGTTAGAGTGATACAAATGTGTTCAAACTTATACGAAATGTTGGTGTCTATGAGTGTATTCGAAACCTAGAAGCATGTCTCGCGGAGGTCAATCGTCTTACCGATTGACCTCGGGAGGTCAAAGGTCGGTACCCGCGAGGTCAAATATCGGGTACCGCATAACTTTTTCCCTAAAGTACTTCTCGAAGTTGTTTCAACAGCTAATTATTCCCACCAGACTATAGACGGTGCACAACGAGTGAACTGACCGCCCCTGATCATCGGTTGACCTCAGGGCACAACATAAGTTATCATTATGGCCTATGGGAGAATGATGGGGTACCGCATAATTTCCCCCCCAAAAAAATAACTTAGAGAACCCATTCTACTACCATCGCCTTCCCTATATCCCACCGAAGGTGGGATATAGGGAACCGAAGGGCGTATGGCCGTCTCACCCGTCAGCCAGACCGGGGCAGCGTATGGCCGTCTCCCCCCCCCCCTCAGCCGGACCGGAGGCCTGTTCACGGGGTCTGTGGCCGCCGCGGCTCCCGCGGCCAAAAGGGCGGGGCTTAAGTGTCAGCCAATCACGAAAGAGCAGATCCGGGAGGAGAGACTCTACTCTCTGCGGCTCCTGCGGTTGCTCGGGAGCAGCCGCAAAATAACTTCGACATAAATGGCGCGCGTCCGACAAAGGGTGCGCACTGTTTTGTTGATATCGCAGATCACTGGTGGTTGTTTGACCAAAAATGACAACTCGTAGTGACTCGTAGATATTCATGTAGTTTAGTGTTTTTTAAAAGCATTGAGAGTTGTCATGAAATTGCCTATTCGTTGCGAACACCACACGCGCCATTTATTGGATGCCATCAGCGGCCGCAAAAGTGTTCAAAGTTGTTAAAATTAAGCTCCGCCTCCTGGCCGCGGCGGTCGCAGACCCCGTGAACAGGCCTCTGGGCAGCGTATGGCCGTCTCACCTCTAGCAGTCGGACCGGTGTTGCGTATGGCCGTCTCGCCCCTCAGCCAGACCGGGGCAGCTTATGGCCGTCTCCACATCAGCATGAATTAAGGGAGGGATAATTATCCGCGGTAACCGTAATTTTAAATAGGATCGCACCTTAGACGCAACTATATTCCGTTCGAAATATTCGCACCGCACCGAGCCGCGTGCGGCGACAGCCGAGTTGAACCAGAAGTCCAGTGACGTCACGCATTTTTTTGCGATTGGGACGCCAAAATTCCCGGATGATTCTACCTCTCTTGTATATAGTGCCCCAGCCAAGGCGCCCCAGTCTTGTACATACGTTGTTCTATTACCCTGGTACATACCGCCCCAGCGGTCCCGTGCCGTGATCTTCTATCCCGCCGGCAGGGGGCTGTCATCCCTGCAGCCGCCATAGGCTTAAAGGAAATAGTTCACCTTCAACATTAGTTTTAAACTGAGATAGCAGTTTTGTAGCCCGTGTTGGGAAACCCCTACCTATCTGTAAGTTTTCTTGACTGAAAAGACTCCAGCCGAATATATTTGAGTTTTTGGCGAAGGAATGCGGTGCTGGCGAAAGAATGTTGTACTGGTTCTAGCCCGGGCAGAGGCATACCATCAGCCAATCAGCTTGCAGCTGGTGCTAGCAGGCGAATCGCCGGCCGCCGGTTGGCACATCTCCAATGCGAGTCTATCTTTACACGACTACTTTCAAATCTGATTGGCTGAACCATTTTTTACATTCGCGTGACGTCAGGACTCTGACTCAGAGAGTATGCATATAGTTTTGATAAACAATACAAATAGCGGCCTTCTGTCCTGAATCGGCGCGATATAAGCCCATTTTTGACAATATAAAAAGAAATTGTATTAAAAATATAATAAAATCGTGTTCGGTAAACAAATTCCAAGGTGAACTATTTCCTTTAATTAGCGATAATGCATTGCAAAAAAAGAATCACGTATGTAAATTGCCCAAAAACCTTGATATACGTGGTTCTTTCTATAGCGTGACGTCATCTATTTGAAAACTTTTGGCGCACCGACATTTGTGGCGCGGCTTATATATGGCCTTTTAACATTAGCGAAGGATCTTTGCCCCTTCGCTGTCAAAATAGGAGTAACTTAGGAGCAAAATATTATGTGTATAAGTTAGAGACCTTGCATCGGCCTTTCTTTCAGAGCATTTTGTTTGTAAATCAGCTCAGTAGAATTATCGATATAGTCTTTCACAAATTGCGAGTTATTATTGATTTGTATAAGGGCAAGGGATTCTCTGTCCAGATGACGTCACCACTCCTGAGTCGTATTCGGTCAAATCGACGGATGACTACCTTCGTATAGTGCCTTGCTTTCCCGTGAGTTTGTAAGTTGGATTCCTTGGGGCGCGGCTGAACCTCGTTTCCGTCTAGTTAGTGACCGAAGACTGCAAGGCTTCAGATCGGTCATTTCAGGGGAAGGTAGGTTGCTGTCATGTTCTGAAGCCGTGTTCCGTGAACAGGCTCGACTATGACTTTAATTAATGATTTGGTTTACCGAACACTAGTCGAATTAATTGGGGTCACGGGTATCGAGCCTCGGTTCCTTGATTTTCTGCAGCTTGCCTTTTAGGTAGGTGATTATCTTGTTGGGTAAGTTATAGGTAATAGTTCAGTAATTCACCTCCCCAGTGAATGATGTGGGGGATATTCCGCTTTTGCACACCTTTATATAGGTAAATTGAATATTGTATACTAATGCTACATGTCTGATTTCATCAGAACTGCACTCAAAACAAGGACATTATCAGTACTTACCTAACAATAATGATTTTTATCACCCATCAATAGCCTCAGCCGACCACCCGCAATGACTCCGCCATTACATTGTAAACAACGTGGGTGCAGAAATGTGTCAGATACTGGCTATCGTATGACGTCATGTGTATCTGGACTCTGGTCGACCACTAAACCTCCGTTCCTGGTGGAGCGCAGGACTTGTATTTGAGACCGAAGGTCTGCCAGTTGCCATGCAGCGGCAGCTACCACGAGGTGACCTTACTGGATACATATCTGGGCGCATTTCACACCAAAAAAAATAACCCACGTTGTTTACATTTCAGGTGTAATGGCGGAGTAAGAGAGCATTATTATGACAGACAGAAGAGTGTACCAGTAATACCAAAGCTATGACATCACCAAAAAACATGCATAATCAAACCTAACCTAACCTTTACAGCAATTACAGTTGCAGGGACCCATATTTATAGCACTCTGCTCACATTTGCTTGCTGCGCTGCAGCCCTGGCCCGGTCCCCCCCCCAGACCATCTTGTAGACATAGGTTTTGTCTATGAGATGGTCTGGGGTGACATCCCCCCCCCCCCCCCCAGTAGGGCCACAATGCAGCAAGCAGAGTATTATAAAGTGAGTCCCTGTGACTGTAATTGCTGTAAAGGTTAGGTCAGGTTTTATTATGTTATTTTTGGTGACATCATAGCTTTGCCCACTTTGGTATTACTGTCACACTTTTCTGTCTGCTGTACTACTACTTTCTTTTTCTATTAGGGACCTCAAGACTACAATAAACTGGGGAGGTACGCTACTGAAGTTTCACCAACATTTTCTTTTTCACATGATCTAATTGTAAAGGGGAAAAAATCAATTTAGGCAGCATTCTTTAGAACATTTCATATCAGAATTCCATGAGAAATAACATCACAGACTGTTCTTAAGAAATTCCCCTCTGGGACTAGATGGAATATTCCCTTCTTTCCTGCCAGAATGAGAGGAATGAAAATGAAAAAGCATCCAAAGCCAATACGGTGCTGCTGTCACCATATGGGGTGTTCCAGCACTCAACCAGAAGGGGTTTTCATCCCACCTGTTTAGGCTCATTAGAACAGAGCACGGGAATAGACAGTGGATATTTCCAATTTAAACAGCATGGGCAGTGTGTCACTAATGTGCGACAGTGTGCCAGAACTGTTGTCACATAACGTTAACTTTCCTCCACCAACCTCAACTGCTCGTCAAGTTGTGGAAGTTTTACTCAACAGGTTGAGGTGGGTGGTGGCAAGACATCCGATTTTAGTTGAGGTGCAGAAAAGACCTGTTGAGAAAATGAAGCCTCAACCTAATCCAGTGTAGGGTGCTGGAACAACCCCATAGAGAAAACTTGCTGGTGACACATTTGAGACAGACATGTCGATGCCACTGAGTATCCTAAAGAATGCTCCAAAACAAGGTGAAGAGCATCAGAATTCTGCATTGGAGCATGACATCATATTCTGATTTAGAATATCCTGAAGAATGCTGCCTTAGACTGGTCTGGAATGATTTCTAAGACAGTAATTAAATATTCTACTTTATGGTTTGTTCTTGTACTATGACGCAAACCATTATTTTACATATAATGCTGCCAAGTGTCGGGATTGCCAGCTCAGTAGCAGAACAAAAACTATTGCATGGATAAACTGTTGGAACAATTGCCTAATTATTAGATACAATATTTTTTAAAGATTTAATTATGAAATGACTTACAATATTTATTTTTTTTTTTAATTGAAATATTCAGAGATTTCTAGATGATCTCATTTGTTTGTGAAGAGGATAGTAGTCTTCGCTGTGCTATTTCTGTAGATACTTTCATCAACTGACCATAGGCGTACCCAGGGGGGGCAAACAGGGCAATTTCCCCCTCCTGAAGGTATGTATGTGCCCCCTTGGCCGTATGTGCCCCTTTGACAATAGGACCTGAAGGGCCCTATTTCGAAAAAATGATTTTTTCCCCGATTTTTTAAAGAAAAAACTGTTGAAAATATGACCCTTAAAAAATATAGTGGCCCAAATCTGGTGAGTTTTTGTTTGGTGGGGGCACCTTATGCCCCCCTGATAACAAATTGACACCTGGAGTGAATCCTGGGTGCAACTGTAACTGCCTCAACACATTGAGTGCTCTGTCAGCGGTAACAGACTGCAGGTGTGCTGTGGTCTGTTAAAGACATTACTCCACTACTACATACAGACATTACTCCACTACTACATACAGACATTACTCCACTACCACATACAGACATTACTCCACTTCTACATACTACCATTCAAATGTTGATGTACACACTGCTGCAGTAATACCTGTAACCTGAATGGGTTAGGTTAAGCCAAGTTAGGTTAGGATTACGCCAAGTTAGGTTTGTGTTTGCTAAGAGAACTCAGGTGTATGCAGGTATATAATGTCTGCCTGTCTGACCCCCTTTTTGTCCTGACTTAGCACTTAGCATGGATATTTAAGCCAAACAGGATTTTAGGCTGGCTAACTTGTACAAACTATTTACGATTGCCAGGAATTGGCTTGCAGTCTGTGACAATAGCTGATGAGGTCTGTGTGTGGGAAGATTGTGTATATTGTGATCACTGTGTATGGCAGTGTCTTTCTGCGTATGTAGTGTTTGTAACATCTTCTTTCTGCGTATGTGATGTTTGTAACATCTTCGACTCTAAACCAAGAATTTAAACGACCATCCTGCTATCTAGACACTATAATTTTCACATAGAAGATTCCAGGTCGTCTGCAGGATTTAGTGGCGAAAGTTTCACGCCCCCTAATGACTGAGGATAGTCTTCCCGACCCGTTGGCTCTATCTGACTTTGATGCGGCCGCTGCCACCGGCTACATGACACTTATCTACCAGGGACAAATAGCGAGCGCCGACGTGGTTCGAGCCCAGTTCCACCAACTGAGATAACACAGCACACGTGTATTGTCCTCTATTTTCAGGCTCAGCATGCGGCAGCAGCTGTAGTTTGACGCCTTCCTGCCGCTTAGAAGCCGCTCCTGCTCGGCAGCAGCAGCAGCCATGGCCGGCAGCCGGGCGCGTCATGTCCTCCACTGCATCCTCATGTGCCTGGCGATCTTCACGTTCGAGGCCTCGTGCGGCGCGCTGCGGCTCTCCGACTTTGAGTACTCGGAGGTGAACCCGTGGGTGGAGTACGGGTACCTAACCACGGTGATCCTGTACCTGCTGCGACTGCTCACCTTCCTCGCCCTGCCCCAGGTGAGTCGGCCGGCGGTGAGCGGCGTCACCCGATCAGCTTCCTGACGGTTCAGTCCGCTCAGGGGGCTAATACGCATGGTATTGAAGTCGTTACTCGCGAATGTTGCTACCACTGGCTGGAACGATGTCCTGATAGCGTCGTATGACTGAAAACTGGACGGATATTAAAGGGAAATAATGACCTTTTGATTTTGTTAGCAACAATTTCTTAGGCTACCGCTATGGTTTTACAATTATTTTATTTAAATTTAAGAATTAAATAAAATTATTCCCAAATTCGAAGTTGTAAGTTTGGGAAAGATACAAAACAAGTACCTTGTGTACTTCATGCAGGTCATTGACAAATTCGCCCTTCCCTACCATTGTTCACATCGATTGCGGCATTTTTGGAGGCTCTGTGACATTTCCGACCAAACTGAGCGCTGCTCGGACACACGCTAGTAGCGCTTTCGTTCTCCATGGCAACCAGGCGTCAGCCAATCAAAAGCCAGAAAGGGAATACGTTCTGGCTTTTCATTGGCTCACGCCTGGTTGCCATGGAGAACGAAAGCGCTACTAGCAACAACTCGCCACAATGGTTAAGTGCGCCGAGAAGCATGACAATGCTTTGCAAACAAATCGCCGACGCTAAATAGGTCGCCGTCGATGTGCATCGATGAGCTTCCGATTTAATTGCCAGTTTTGTGTTATTGTTTGTTAGTTTTTGGGGGGAAAATAATTATTTGTCATGATAATATAAAGCATAGTGTTATATACAGCCACAGACAAATTATACAATACTCCTAATGTTGAAAACAAATGAATTTATTTTCAAAAATTGAGGGTCGCAACCACTAACTATGCCGCCGTTGATGTGCATCGATGAGCTTCCGATTTTATTGCCACTTTTTCCAATCGCTGTTAGTTTTAGAAGATCGCCGGGCATATAATCACAACAAGGAGAACGCACAATATATTTTCCACTCCATTGCGTAAAAAAAACAATACGGGAAAAGCCCGCAGTTTGATGAGGACCAAAAGACTTGCAAGTACCGGTCGTTTAAAGTGTGGAACGCTTATCAACTTTAACTTGAAATATCTTTCGGTAGGAAAGTTTTCATGCAAAATGTGATGAATTTACAATATATTTTGGTCTCGTCTGGCGATTTAAAGTGCTAACTCCATTTTTGTGGAAAAAGGTCATTATTCCCCTTTAAAGGGGAATAATGACCTTTTGATTTTGTTAGCAACAATTTCTTAGGCTACCGTTATGGTTTCAAAATTATGTTATTTAAATTTAAGAATTAAATAAAATGATTCCCAAATTCAAAGTTGTAAGTTTGGAAAAAATACAAAACAAGTACCTTGTGTACTTGTGTGTAACAAGTACCTTGTGTATGAAGGTCATTGACAAATTCGTCCTTCCCTACCATTGTTTACATCGAGTGCGGCATTTTTGGAGGCTCTGACATTTCCGATCAAACTGAGCGCTGCTCGGACACACGCCAGTAGCGCTTTCGTTCTCCATGGCAACCAGGCGTCAACCAATCAAAAGCCAGAAAGGGAATACGTTCTGGCTTTTCATTGGCTCACGCCTGGTTGCCATGGAGAACGAAAGCGCTACTAGCGTGCGTTCGAGCAGCGCTCTGATCCGTGAAGCAATCCGTGAAGCATCCGTGATGCATGACTGACTATCAATATAAGTCATGAATAACAACAACATGCAAACTATACCAACTCTAATAAAATAAGGGCGGAATGAATTGAACCCCAGGCAAGCTAGCATTCGCAAAGCACTCGGCACTGCGCCACAATAGCAAAAGGTGAGGGAAATGCATATTGGATACAATATTATTACGTCACAAGTTTCTGAAGTGTCAACTACTATGAAATACAGTGATAAAATATCTTTAATAATGATTAACAAGAAAATTCAAACTTAAAAGCAATCATTTGAATAAGTCTTTAATTAGCTTTCAACTCAAAATCAGATATATTTTGCAATGCTACACAAGAATGGCACCAGTGACGTCATTAACAAAGCCTGCTACGAGACTTTGGTATACTAATCAGGAACAACTCGCCAAGTGCGCCGAGATGGTTAAGTGCGCCGAGAAGCATGACAATGACTTTGTAAACAAATCGCCGACGCTAAATAGGTCGCCGTCGATGTGGATCGATGAGCTTCCGATTTAATTGCCAGTTTTGTGTTATTGTTTGTTAGTTTTTTGGGGAAAAATTATTATTTTTCATGATAATATAAAGCATAGTGTTATATACAGCCACAGACAAATTATACAATACTCCTAATGTTGAAAACAAATGAATTTATTTTCAAAAATTGAGGGTCGCAACCACTAACTATGCCGCCGTTGATGTGCATCGATGAGCTTCCGATTTTATTGCCACTTTTTCCAATCGCTGTTAGTTTTAGAAGATCGCCGGGCATATAATCACAATAAGCAGAACGCACAATATATTTTCCACTCCATTGCGTTAAAAAAAAATACGGGAAAAGCCTGCAGTATGATGAGGACCAAAAGTACTTGCAAGTACCGGTCGTTAAAAGTGTGGAACGCTTATCAACTTGAACTTGAAATATCTTTCGGTAGGAAAGTTTTCATGCAAAATGTGATGAATTTACAATATATTTTGGTCTCGTCTGGCGATTTCAAGTGCTAACTCCATTTTTGTGGAAAAAGGTAATTATTTCCCTTTAAGCAATGGTTATCTGAAATCCAGCGGAAACGTCCAGAGATTGTGCAATAGCCATCCAGACCCCGGTCGCGGCCCAGCCACACAACCCACAAACGCTCCTGGTCAGTCTTGGCATTTTGGTCATTTTCTGAACTTTTGGGGGTCCAAGTAATTTTGCTCTCTTCAAGTTTTGTTCTGGAAATTTGTTCTCTTCATTTTTTTCTGGAAATTTGCTCTCTTTTCACCTGATCTTACCGACATTAGCTAAAATTCAATTCCGTTCCCCTCACAAGGTTTTAACCCTCGCCCTACGGGGGGGGGGGCTGACAGACCCCCCCCCCCCCGCCTCTGAGGTTTTCCTTGAATAACTTTTGACACATGGGGTGCATCTTGCTGAAATTTTTGGTAGCCGAGTTTAAACAATTATACGTAGGCTGTAAAAAATTATTTGAAATTGGTCAAGTATTTTGGGAGATAATAATGTTTTGATGACGTCATGTTGGTAAAAAAATGAGAAATATTTGAAAAATCGTAGAAAACCGAGTTTTAAAGCAAATTGCAAACTCAATTGACCAAAGATACAAAATGGCATTCTCTTTCAAATGACAATCTCAGATTTGCAAAATTTTGGGTTTTTGACTCCTAAAATTAAAAAAAAAATTGGAAACATCCCCACAAAATCAAAATTTTCAAAGATATTAGAAAAACCGGAATATATGTGAGAGAACTGAGTATGGACAATACCCATACCAAATGTCAAAGTAATATCTCCATTATTGACTGAGTGATGGCTTCCTAAGTGTAAGAAACTGATTACGTCATTTTTTTAATAACTTTTTACATTTTTGGACAAGATACGAATAAATAATTACTTTTTTTGTATTTCTGAGCCAAAACTGGTCTAGGAACATGCCTTTTTATTTACATTTATTCAATTTCTAATTTTGAGGTTTTCTGAAGAGCAAAATCGCTGTTCTGGACGTGGTAAATCCGAGGTCATTCACTTGACCTGGAAGGTCACCCGTTGACATGAAACCTAAAAATCGCATACTGTTAGATTCCTCTCATGACAGGCAACATACTGGTTCTTACCGCATTGCTCTAAGTTGCTTGGTTTGGAAGTTACAGGTGGAGCCTGTCAGCCCCCCCCCCCCCCCCCCGTAGGGCGAAGGTAAAAAAGCTCCCGTAGAGCGAGGGTTAATATCCATTACAAATCAGTAATATTTACTGTCCAAGTAAAATATTTTGTATCAAAATTAAAACTTAATTTTCCTAACAATACAATGTTAATCTCCACGTACGGATTTGTACTCTCCGGGACCAAGTCATGAAACGAAAAATACAACACTGCTCCTGCCTCCTGGTAGAGGAAAGCTGGCTAACCGCAGCTGCGGAATGTAATGTTAATACGGGGAACCACAGGCCGGCGTGAGTAATCTATTGAGGGGTGACTGGGGTGACATCATTGTCTCCTCGTGGGTCTCCGCTGACGGCCGCGTCGCGGCAGCCGGCGAATGGCGCGCTTTTCGTGGAACGGGGTTTTCCCGTTCGTGACGTCATCTGTCTGAGAAACCGGCTCATCTGAATGGAATGCGGCGTCGTTCCGAGCTGAGTAGGGGTTACAGAACAGAACAGATGTATTCAAATGAGGTCCACATTGAAGTTGGCTGTTCACTCATTCACGTTAACCCTATTAATGGCAGGCTCCTGGCTACCCCTATTATTGGCGGGGGGGGGGGGGGTCGTGGCGTGGCGGATTCCGCCCCCTCCCCTCCCCTCCCATCCCCCGGAGATCTCGAGATCTACCCGTCCGATTTTCACAAATCAAACGGCGTTTGATTCCCCTCAACACGATCTACATTTCTGAAATACAAAAAATCGAAATGTTTGATAGGGGGTCGACAGGGGGACAAAAACTACAAATATTAGAGGTATTTGTGATCCAACACAGCTGTCATCTTTATCAACCGATTTTAACGCAACTAATGGGGATCGATAGAGATTGAATTGGGGATTGATATGACGGGACTTTTGAAAATTCGAAAATCATGGGCGTTTTCAGGTCACTCAATTTGGGGGTAAAATAAATGCTTTATAAAACAGTCTTATTTCTTCTGTTTTTCGATAAATGAAATGGTGCGCTATTGTGACATCGGCCACAACTGTTATACAACATATTTGCATCCATAGGCGGTGCCAGGTTAGCGAAAAAGGGAGGCAAAATATAAAAAACTTCCTGTTAACCTCTCTTTTCAAGTCCCTGAAACCGCCTCTGCCGTGCAATATTTATTATAGTTCACTAAAATCAACCAATTTGCACTTGCTTCAATCACCGTAAACCTATGTAACTCCTTTATACTTCAGGCAGTTAGGAAGAAGCCGTGAAGTTCGCATCTCCGTATTATCGCCAAATGTCCCCGAAAAAAAACTCCCAAAACCGGGCCCTGGAACCGCCTCTGTTAAGGTTAGGAACTCAAAATTTGTACTCCATATGCGGAATACAATTCTAGGAAAAGTCCAAAATTGCATGGGTCTGCTTCTAGCCGTTCGGGAGATATCTGCGAAAAAAAATGAGGGGTGGGCAGAATCTGCCCCCCCCCCCCTGCCACTAATAGGGTTAAAGGGAGATAATCACTTTTTTCCACAAAAATGGAGTTAGCACCTGAAATCGATAGACGAGGCCAAAATATGATGTAAATTAATCACATTTTGCATATAAGGTTAAGGTTAGGGTACAGGCATGGAAGGTCCCAAGGGACCTGAGGAAGCCCGCTCAGTTACTAGTATCTAGTGCTATCTGGATGGCCTAGTCCTGTACTGACGTTCTTCCCAGTGCTTGTCGAGTCTCCTCTTGAATGTGTTCACATTTGGGGACATGACCACATCAGTTGGTAGGCTGTTCCATAGAGGCACCACTCTGATGCAAAAGGAGTTCTGTCTCGGTTGTGTACGAACATCAGGCTGCTGAATCTTCAGAGGGTGGCCACGAGTTCGACCAGAGTTTTCCATCATGAACAAATTTTCAGGAATGACATTTAGCTTGTGAGTAACTATTTGGTAGACGAAGATCATATCTCCCCTGCATCTTCTGTAATACCTGCTTGGGAGGTGCACTTTAAATGTCGTATCTCAGTCACTAGCTTGGTGGCACGCCTCTGAACACGTTCTACAGCATCCTGATCCCCACACAGCATAGGTCCCCAAACATAATTGCCATACTCTAGATGTGGACGAACAAATGCCTTGAATAACATGGATAGTGTCTTGATAGTAAGTCTAGCAAAAGTCGCTTTTACTAGACCTAAGGCTCTGGTCGCCTTCTTGACAGCCTTTGCAGTATGCTCGTGATAAGTGAGGTTGTGATCTATCCAAATGCCTAGGTCTAGCTCACTTGAAACTCTCTCAAGCTCTGCTCCTGTAATGATGTATGAAAATTTTGAGTTTCCCTGCCCCAATTGCAAGACCTTGCATTTCCGTGCATTGAAGGGCAGTTGCCATTTTGCAGACCACAGTCCAAGCTTGTCCAGGTCATCTTGCAAAGCTTCTTTATCACAATGGTCCGACGCCCTGCTGTATACTTTCGTGTCATCGGCAAACATCATGGAGCAGCTCTGCAGCTGGCCAGGCAGGTCGTTGACATAGGCTAGGAACAACAATGGATCCAAAACAGTTCCCTGGGGGACACCACTGGTTACTTGTACCCAGTTAGAGCTCTGTCCATCCACAATATACACATTCCTACCGAAAGATATGGGCAGTTTCCTACCGAAAAGCGATCCACGCTTATCTCGGTCGGTACTCAGCAAGTACTCGGTAACGAATTCAGTAAATTAGCCTCCCTACGCATTGTTATTTATCATGAAGGTATGCAATATGTTTCATGCACTATCTTTTGCGAATATGTGGCACATTTTGTATAAACAATCAACTATAATTTGCAAAAAAGTGCATTGACATCGGCAGTTTAGCTTGGCACCGGCCGGCCGGTGCCAAGCTAAACTACGGCGACCTATTTAGTGTCGGCGATTTGTTTGCAAGTGCCCATTCAACAACGTTGAACAGTTTGATGCAAAAGCGCCAGATGTTGCGCTTTCCAATAGTGGAGGGAAAATACCGATCATTAATTTTCCCAAACTTCCAACTTCGAATTAGAGAATAATTGTATTTAATTCTTAAATTTAGATAACATTTTAATACCATAACGGTAGCCAAATAAATTGTTGCTAACAAAATCAGAAGGCGATTATCTCCCTTTAAAGAGGTAAACAAGGGGAAAGTGGCTCACATACTCACAGACCAAACACACACACGCGTTCACACTCATACACTGACTGCGCACGATCTCACT
>JAXIVJ010001640.1:60000-131217 GCA_036785665.1 Chirona hameri | reverse complement strand
CTCCAGCCGAAGATATTTGACTTTTTGGCGAAGGAATGCGGCGCATATATGATATACCGTACCGTCTGAGAGTGCCAGCACTGGTCTGAGCATGTGATTCATATTTGTCATGAGTCGATTCACAGTGATTCACAGACCATAATGAATGATTCAATCATGATTCAATCACTCAACATTAACGCTGGTGAGTCGATTCACAGTGATTCACAAACCATAATGAATGATTCAATCATGATTCAATCACTCAACATTAACGATGGTGAGTTGATTCACAGTGACCCACGGCGAATGTGTGGCTCATGAATGATTAATTCACAATGACTTGCAATGTGTATGTGAATCGCTGAATCAATGCATACTTAATATATATTAACTAAATTATAATAATATTAATAATACACTTTATTTTGCACCCTCATGGGTCTATATAATTGCATGAGGAGACGTATACAAATAAAACAATGCACCCACGCACCCACACCCACACCCACACACCCACACCCACACACCCACACACCCACACACCCACCCACACCCACCCACACCCACCCACACCCACCCACACACAACCACACACAACCACACACAACCGCACACAACCACACACAACCGCACACAACCACACACAACCGCACACAAACACACACAAACACACACAACCACACACAACCACACACAACCACACACAACCACACACAACCACACACAACCACACACAACCACACACAACCACACACAACCACACACAACCACACACAACCACACACACACACACACACACACACACACACACACACACACACACACACACACACACACACACACACACACACACACACACACACACACACACACACACACACACACACACACACACACACACACACACACACACACACACACACACACACACACACACACACACACACACACACACACACACACACACACACACACACACACACACACACACACACACACACACACACACACACACACACACACACACACACACACACACACACACACACACACACACACACACACACACACACACACACACACACACACACACACACACACACACACACACACACACACACACACACACACACACACACACACACACACACACACACACACACACACACACACACACACACACACACACACACACACACACACACACACACACACACACACACACACACACACACACACACACACACACACACACACACACACACACACACACACACACACACACACACACACACACACACACACACACACACACACACACACACACACACACACACACACACACACACACACACACACACACACACACACACACACACACACACACACACACACACACACACACACACACACACACACACACACACACACACACACACACACACACACACACACACACACACACACACACACACACACACACACACACACACACACACACACACACACACACACACACACACACACACACACACACACACACACACACACGCACGCACGCACGCACGCACGCACGCACGCACGCACGCACGCACGCACGCACGCACGCACGCACGCACGCACGCACGCACGCACGCACGCACGCACGCACGCACGCACGCACGCACGCACGCACGCACGCACGCACGCACGCACGCACGCACGCACGCACGCACGCACGCACGCACGCACGCACGCACGCACGCACGCACGCACGCACGCACGCACGCACGCACGCACGCACGCACGCACGCACGCACGCACGCACGCACGCACGCACGCACGCACGCACGCACGCACGCAGGCAGGCAGGCAGGCAGGCAGGCAGGCAGGCAGGCAGGCAGGCAGGCAGGCAGGCAGGCAGGCACGCACGCACGCACGCGCGCGCGCGCGCCGATACACATCAGTGAAACACGTTAACACAAACTAATTTGTTGGCTAATCAGCTGTGCAGCAGCAGTAGTTTGACATCGCTCTGATTGCGATCATTGATGCAGTAAATAAATTATGCAATAAATGGAACTGACAAGTAACCTTGTTATGTGCTGTAGTGTGTAACCCTACTGATGTGCTGTATGAATGAATGATACCCTGTGGAAATGGACATAATGTCCAGAATAGAAGTAAATATCTATCTAGTATTATCTATCTATCTATCTAGTATTAGTCAGGGATTATGATATGAATCTTAGGCATGTGCTGAAACACCTAAGTAAGAAGCATGTACCTAACGCTTCGCTTCGCTTCAAGTAAGGACAATCAATTCAAGTAAGGCAATCGCTTCAAGTAAGGACTTCCACTACCGTTATGTTTTCCAGTCCATTTTCCAGTACGCTGATTTTTCCTCTGTCAATATTATTCTACCCGCCCCTTGTGGGTTTGTTGGCGAGCAACTCCTTAAGTGGACAATGGACATGTCGCTTACTTTTTTTTAACCATTTCATTCTAACTGGTTGAATCAACTCACTGATACCTGAGATAGTTGAAGAAGAACTAGTCGTTAGGTCGTTTGGTTCATCTTTAATCTCCTTTAACCCGCGCGGCGCTGGGGTCTCCAGCCGAACGCGCGGCGCTGGGGGGGTAAATTTTACCCCCCCTCGTATCTTCCGAACCAATAACCGCAGCGAGACGCGCAATGCGGCGATCGCAAGCTCTCAACGAGAAGAATCGAATGCATACTCGAAATTCTTAAAATAAGGTCACGGTCAGGTCAAATGTAAAATGTAAGTATTTGAGTTTTTGGGGCTATACTTTCCATCCAAAGCCTTATATTGCAACTATTATCTCACAAAGTGCTCCAGAGTGTATAATTCATTTCCCGCATAAGTAAAAGTGAAATTGTAAGCAAAAGTCAAGGTCAAGGTCAGGTCACACAAGGTCACAGGTCTACGAAAGCCATGCGACACATGTTGTATGGGTTATTTTACACGTATAATTCGATAGAAGCAACCATTTTCACAGCCTGACACCATATAATCGTCCTCAGGACAAGGTCAGGTCACAATAAGGTCAAAATTTGAAATTGATTAATCTAAATAAACATTGCATGTTTTTAGACTAGTTTTGTCTTCGAAATACAGTGGTGGCATTTATTTGTCTGTATCTGGTCAGTAAAAGCCAAAAAACGCAATTAAAAAAAATGACGTCATGAGTTACTTGTTCTTAGAGAGCCATAAGTCAGTCAAAAATAAATAAATTGCTTTGAAATTTGGTTTGAACATCGTTCATACTCGGTTCCCTAATATATCTTCCGTTTTTTTTGAAAATCTTCAAACAAAAAACTTGTGTTGAAATTCTTCCCCAAAAATCAGTTTTTTGCATTTTTGGGGGTCAAAAACCCAAACTTTTGAAAATCTGAGATAGCCATGTCAAAGACAATGTTATTTCCCTTCTTTTGACGCCTTTTATTTGCAATTTCCAGTAACACGCTATTTTCTACGATTTTTCAAACATTTAACGTTTTTTCACCAAAAATGACATGGCATGACGTCACTAAAACGTCATTATCTGCCACAAATTTTCACGAATTCAAAAACAAAATGGCAGAAGACGTAGAATTGATGCACCATAAGCTACCGTAAGTTTCACTTTGATAACTGTCATAGTTGTCAAGTTATGGAGAAAATCCGGGAGGGGGGTAAAATTTACCCCCCCTCCCCCCACAAAGACGCCATCATAGATGAGCCCCTTAACTCTATAATATGCTCAAATAGGACAGTGGTGAGATTATACAATTATATTTATAATATTTATTATAATAGCAAATTTCAAGTTCCAAAACATTAATGCTTGACGTTTCGCTTTTTGCGAATAGAACATTTATTTAAATTTTGCATTATTATTTTTTATAAAGCATGATGTGAAATAAATTTCGCCGCAGATGAGACAGTGATATTTGAGCCAAAGCTTGCAAATGTTTGTTTATGATTTAGTTTTGGATATGGTATAGCCCCTAGGATTTAGGAAAAAGTGGGTGCGTTTTGAGGATTTTTCGTGTGAAAAAGGTGTGCGTGTACTGTGTGGTTTATGAACCAATGTATGAGTTAGGTACCTTATCTAAGTACTTGGGTAGTACTGCGCCAGAAACCCTTAACCCTACCAGTACCAAGGTACCTAGTTAGGTTAGGGCTGATTGAAGTGGCTTTGTTCCCACTGGAGTTGGACACAAAGCCTCGCTTTCTTCACGCAGAGATGAATTACAGGCCACAGCTCAGGACACAGAGTTCATATAATTGGCCATTAAGTGCCTGGTGTCCACAGGGCACAGATGAATGCTAGGCCGCTGGCATATTTTTGTTGTTGATAGTTTATGCTGTTCGACCAAAAAAGAACGATTCTTTGCGCTATGAATGATTCAATCAGCCTATTTTCTCTGTATGAATGATTCAATCAGTGACTCACAACAGGTTTGCACATGAGGTGAATCGATTCATGAGCGATTCATTTGAAATAAGCGAAATAAGAATGATTCAATCAAAAGTAGTCGATTCACATTGAATCGTTGACAAGTCTGCGTTTGGGGCATTATGAACCCTGGGCACTTGTGAACTCGTGGCACTTATGAACTCTGGGCACTTGTGAACCCTGGGCACTTATAAGCTCTGGCACTTATGAATCGGTGGCACTTATGAACGGTCCCCTTTGCGACAACACGTCCTCGAAGGTTTTTAGTACGAATAGCTACTAAGAGGGGAAACGGTTTTTAGTACGGATTATTACTAAACGTTGCGAAGTTTAGTATCATTTCGTACTAATCAATGCATGCGCTCGTTAGCGTTGGAAGGCCGGAAAGGGTGAATTTAGTGGCGTAAGTAAATTCATGATTCGGAGGAATCAGAATGGGTTGGATCAGGATGCATTTGAGTATTTTATCTACCGTGGTTGGATGTGTTGAGACTTCAGTGATTTGCCTTTAGTTATATTTATCTTGGCCATGACCGCCATTTCTGTAGCGTCTTTGGTCAGGGACGGTTGCATAGGCAGCGTTTTGAGTTACCTTCAAGTGTGACACACCATTGGCCGACTAATACCGTTATATGTACCTAAGTGATTTTTGTGTAGCACTACTACATATTGCTGTTTTAACAGACACTCAAGACATTGTGTTAGTACTCAGTGTTGACAAATGGGTGAAAATGGGTGGGGGGTGGACAGTGGGTTTGAGGGGGGGGGGGGGCAAATCCAGCGGCATATTTCCAAAAGGTTGTTGAGCGGGGGTAGCAGGCCGTCAGCGAAAAAGTTGTTAACGGGGTAGGCAGGGGCGTCAGCCAGCAAATTTTTGGAGTGGTGGGTCGGCTGAAATGACGGCAAAAATGTACTCCCATTTGTATGCCTTTGCACATTTTTAATGTGGTTTTCATGTTATAGTAGGTACTTGTTATTAAAGGAAATAGTTTACCTTTTGAAATGTTTACCCAACACGATTTGATTATATTTTTAATACAATTTCTTTTATATTGTCAAAAATGGCCTTATATCGTGCCTATTCAGGACAGAAGGCCGTAAATTTGTATTGTTTATCAAAACTATATGCATACTCTCTGAGTTAGAGTCAGCTGACGTCACGTGAATGTAAAAAATGGTTCAGCCAATCAGATTCAAAAGTAGTCACGTGAAGATAGATTCGCATTGGAGATGTGCCAACCGGCGGCAGGCGATTCGCTTGCTAGCACCAGCTGCAAGCTGATTGGCTGATGGTATAGCCTCTGCCCGGGCTAGAACCAGTACAACATTCTTTCGCCAGCACCGCATTCCTTCGCCAAAAACTCAAATATATTCGGCTGGAGAGTCTTCAGTAAAGAAAACTTACAGATAGGGGTTTCCCAACACGGATTACAAATCTGCTATCTCAGTTTAAACTAATGTTGAAGGTGAACTATTTCCTTTAAGCCAAGTGGCAGTTTTGTACAGGTTTGTTTTGTACAGGTTTGCATGATAAAACCCAGAAATCTGGGCGGTGGGCCTTGTAGAGGATAAGAAGCTAAACATGTTATTTGTTCAATTCACTGGACACCATTGCAACAAACTGAAGATGATGACGATGGCCATCGATGTGACAGCGCAAGGCAGCGTTACAATTTTGATTTTAGGTTGTGGAAAACAACATTTTAATATTGGAACTAGACTGTGATTGGAGCCAAGCTGAAGCCTGAAAAGTAACCCCTTTTCCTGGTTGCTTATCTCTATATGATGAACAAATATTGAAATAATGTAGTTTTTCATTACATATTCCTCAGATAGTAAATATCGATGACCGGTGGCAGACAGAGCTCAATAGTACATATGATAATAATAACTTTATGTACATATGTACCAAACTGTAACAAACAACTGGTAACAGTACACATGGTTTGAAAGCAAGAGGCAGAACAACGTTTCTGCACATAAATGGTCCCTGTGGATCTGGAGGAGCCTGGGGTGATATGGTTTGGGGAGATGGTCCTGGCCTGGCGGCGACGAGAACCTCCCGCCCCGCGCGGCCACTCAGTACTTACACACTTCCATGATTATCATGATCATTGATCACACAGCACACGAGTACAACTGAAACGCAACAGCCCCGGGGTCTGTCACCGCAGGGCACCATCCATGGCATTACAACCCTGGTCCGCTGCTACCCGGCGGCACGACTGCTCCACTGCAGCTCAGCGGCAGGTCCGGCACCACCAGTGCTGCGAGCATAACTCGCAGGAACACTGGTCTGATGCCGTGACGTTGGCCGTTCCGCTGCAGCACACCACGTCGCTACCCAGCGGCACGTCCGGCACCACCAGTGCCAGCTCCGCTGCTGCACAGCGGCAGTGCAACTCCGCTGCTCCACAGCTCCAACTCAGCCGTCTCAGCTCCAACTCTGCTGTCTCAGCTCCACTTCCTCAGCTCCGCTGTTCTCAGCTCTGCTGTCTCAGCTCTGCTGTCTCAGCTCTGCTGTCTCAGCTCCGCTGTTCTCAGCTCTGCTGTTCTCAGCTCTGCTGTTCTCAGCTCTGCTGTTCTCAGCTCTGCTGTTCTCAGCTCTGCTGTTCTCAGCTCTGCTGTTCTCAGCTCTGCTGTTCTCAGCTCTGCTGTTCTCAGCTCTGCTGTTCTCAGCTCTGCTGTTCTCAGCTCTGCTGTTCTCAGCTCTGCTGTTCTCAGCTCTGCTGTTCTCAGCTCTGCTGTTCTCAGCTCTGCTGTTCTCAGCTCTGCTGTTCTCAGCTCTGCTGTTCTCAGCTCTGCTGTTCTCAGCTCTGCTGTTCTCAGCTCTGCTGTTCTCAGCTCTGCTGTTCTCAGCTCTGCTGTTCTCAGCTCTGCTGTTCTCAGCTCTGCTGTTCTCAGCTCTGCTGTTCTCAGCTCTGCTGTTCTCAGCTCTGCTGTTCTCAGCTCTGCTGTTCTCAGCTCTGCTGTTCTCAGCTCTGCTGTTCTCAGCTCTGCTGTTCTCAGCTCGGCTGTTCTCAGCTCGGCTGTTCTCAGCTCGGCTGTTCTCAGCTCGGCTGTTCTCAGCTCGGCTGTTCTCAGCTCGGCTGTTCTCAGCTCGGCTGTTCTCAGCTCGGCTGTTCTCAGCTCGGCTGTTCTCAGCTCGGCTGTTCTCAGCTCTGCTGTTCTCAGCTCTGCTGTTCTCAGCTCTGCTGTTCTCAGCTCTGCTGTTCTCAGCTCTGCTGTTCTCAGCTCTGCTGTTCTCAGCTCTGCTGTTCTCAGCTCTGCTGTTCTCAGCTCTGCTGTTCTCAGCTCTGCTGTTCTCAGCTCTGCTGTTCTCAGCTCTGCTGTTCTCAGCTCTGCTGTTCTCAGCTTTGCTGTTCTCAGCTCTGCTGTTCTCAGCTCTGCTGTTCTCAGCTCTGCTGTTCTCAGCTCTGCTGTTCTCAGCTCTGCTGTTCTCAGCTCTGCTGTTCTCAGCTCTGCTGTTCTCAGCTCTGCTGTTCTCAGCTCTGCTGTTCTCAGCTCTGCTGTTCTCAGCTCTGCTGTTCTCAGCTCTGCTGTTCTCAGCTCTGCTGTTCTCAGCTCTGCTGTTCTCAGCTCTGCTGTTCTCAGCTCTGCTGTTCTCAGCTCTGCTGTTCTCAGCTCTGCTGTTCTCAGCTCTGCTGTTCTCAGCTCTGCTGTTCTCAGCTCTGCTGTTCTCAGCTCTGCTGTTCTCAGCTCTGCTGTTCTCAGCTCTGCTGTTCTCAGCTCTGCTGTTCTCAGCTCTGCTGTTCTCAGCTCTGCTGTTCTCAGCTCTGCTGTTCTCAGCTCTGCTGTTCTCAGCTCTGCTGTTCTCAGCTCTGCTGTTCTCAGCTCTGCTGTTCTCAGCTCTGCTGTTCTCAGCTCTGCTGTTCTCAGCTCTGCTGTTCTCAGCTCTGCTGTTCTCAGCTCTGCTGTTCTCAGCTCTGCTGTTCTCAGCTCTGCTGTTCTCAGCTCTGCTGTTCTCAGCTCTGCTGTTCTCAGCTCTGCTGTTCTCAGCTCTGCTGTTCTCAGCTCTGCTGTTCTCAGCTCTGCTGTTCTCAGCTCTGCTGTTCTCAGCTATGCTGTTCTCAGCTCTGCTGTTCTCAGCTCTGCTGTTCTCAGCTCTGCTGTTCTCAGCTCTGCTGTTCTCAGCTCTGCTGTTCTCAGCTCTGCTGTTCTCAGTTCTGCTGTTCTCAGCTCTGCTGTTCTCAGCTCTGCTGTTCTCAGCTCTGCTGTTCTCAGCTCTGCTGTTCTCAGCTCTGCTGTTCTCAGCTCTGCTGTTCTCAGCTCTGCTGTTCGCAGCTCTGCTGTTCGCAGCTCTGCTGTTCGCAGCTCTGCTGTTCGCAGCTCTGCTGTTCGCAGCTCTGCTGTTCGCAGCTCTGCTGTTCGCAGCTCTGCTGTTCGCAGCTCTGCTGTTCGCAGCTCTGCTGTTCGCAGCTCTGCTGTTCGCAGCTCTGCTGTTCGCAGCTCTGCTGTTCGCAGCTCTGCTGTTCGCAGCTCTGCTGTTCGCAGCTCTGCTGTTCGCAGCTCTGCTGTTCGCAGCTCTGCTGTTCGCAGCTCTGCTGTTCGCAGCTCTGCTGTTCGCAGCTCTGCTGTTCGCAGCTCTGCTGTTCGCAGCTCTGCTGTTCGCAGCTCTGCTGTTCGCAGCTCTGCTGTTCGCAGCTCTGCTGTTCGCAGCTCTGCTGTTCGCAGCTCTGCTGTTCGCAGCTCTGCTGTTCGCAGCTCTGCTGTTCGCAGCTCTGCTGTTCGCAGCTCTGCTGTTCGCAGCTCTGCTGTTCGCAGCTCTGCTGTTCGCAGCTCTGCTGTTCGCAGCTCTGCTGTTCGCAGCTCTGCTGTTCGCTGCTCTGCTGTTCGCCGCTCTGCTGTTCGCCGCTCTGCTGTTCGCCGCTCTGCTGTTCGCCGCTCTGCTGTTCGCCGCTCTGCTGTTCGCCGCTCTGCTGTTCGCCGCTCTGCTGTTCGCCGCTCTGCTGTTCGCCGCTCTGCTGTTCGCCGCTCTGCTGTTCGCCGCTCTGCTGTTCGCCGCTCTGCTGTTCGCCGCTCTGCTGTTCGCCGCTCTGCTGTTCGCCGCTCTGCTGTTCGCCGCTCTGCTGTTCGCCGCTCTGCTGTTCGCCGCTCTGCTGTTCGCCGCTCTGCTGTTCGCCGCTCTGCTGTTCGCCGCTCTGCTGTTCGCCGCTCTGCTGTTCGCCGCTCTGCTGTTCGCCGCTCTGCTGTTCGCCGCTCTGCTGTTCGCCGCTCTGCTGTTCGCCGCTCTGCTGTTCGCCGCTCTGCTGTTCGCCGCTCTGCTGTTCGCCGCTCTGCTGTTCGCCGCTCTGCTGTTCGCCGCTCTGCTGTTCGCCGCTCTGCTGTTCGCCGCTCTGCTGTTCGCCGCTCTGCTGTTCGCCGCTCTGCTGTTCGCCGCTCTGCTGTTCGCCGCTCTGCTGTTCGCCGCTCTGCTGTTCGCCGCTCTGCTGTTCGCCGCTCTGCTGTTCGCCGCTCTGCTGTTCGCCGCTCTGCTGTTCGCCGCTCTGCTGTTCGCCGCTCTGCTGTTCGCCGCTCTGCTGTTCGCCGCTCTGCTGTTCGCCGCTCTGCTGTTCGCCGCTCTGCTGTTCGCCGCTCTGCTGTTCGCCGCTCTGCTGTTCGCCGCTCTGCTGTTCGCCGCTCTGCTGTTCGCCGCTCTGCTGTTCGCCGCTCTGCTGTTCGCCGCTCTGCTGTTCGCCGCTCTGCTGTTCGCCGCTCTGCTGTTCGCCGCTCTGCTGTTCGCCGCTCTGCTGTTCGCCGCTCTGCTGTTCGCCGCTCTGCTGTTCGCCGCTCTGCTGTTCGCCGCTCTGCTGTTCGCCGCTCTGCTGTTCGCCGCTCTGCTGTTCGCCGCTCTGCTGTTCGCCGCTCTGCTGTTCGCCGCTCTGCTGTTCGCAGCTCTGCTGTTCGCCGCTCTGCTGTTCGCCGCTCTGCTGTTCGCCGCTCTGCTGTTCGCAGCTCTGCTGTTCGCAGCTCTGCTGTTCTCAGCTCTGCTATTCTCAGCTCTGCTGTTCTCCACCGCAGCGCACAACCTCCGGCAGACCAACACGCATGCATTCCTCCTGCAGCCTGACCGACATTCGGCGCTATGTAGCCTGGCACATGTACACGGGCACACACACTCACTCAGCGCCCTTCGTCTGTCCATCGGCGCCTCCCGAACCGCGCACATGGAGGTGGGCAGCGATACTCTCCGCTCCCCCACACGCACACACACCTGGCTAGCCTCGGCTAGGCTCCGGCGGGAGCCACAGCTCCGCTTGGTCACCGCAGGCCATTACTGCCTCCGGCCATCGTCTCATCACTTTCGGTCCTCCCTCCCGACCACCTCCAATCGCCCACCGATGAAGCTTGGTGCCACCTCCTCCCCGCAGGTCCTAGTTTCTCCCTCTTCTTCCCGTCCTCCGCCCCGACGCGCTGCCGTCTTCTCCTCCACCACACAGCACGTCCTCCTCTCCTTCATTCGACAGCAGCGGCTCCAGCTGCAGGCTCACCAGGTCCGAGGTGCACGACGACGACAGCGCGCTGTACGCGCCGTCCCAGACGTCGCCATCCGATTCGCAGCTCGACTCCAGAGCCATGCCACGCTGCTCCGGTTACCACTGCGGTCGTCGAGTCTGGCTGGAGCGGCGATCCCTGCACACCGGTTCCGTACGTTGCCTCAATGGTGCCGAAATAGCTTGTAGCAACGTAACACTCAACAGAAAACACAACCGATGTATTCGGACAAACGCCCACGTCCACGCAGTGTCGCTGCCCCAGCCAGACTGCCCGTCGTCCGCATTGACGGCGCTGTCATCGCATTGACAGGCGGCGGCTGGCAGCCAGATGTGACCCACTCGGCCCAGGTCCCCGACCCAGCACGGCAGCCGTACTGCCATCACTGTCATACGTGAGAGCAGGGCTGCTCTGACGTCATTGCGTTTATGGCTCCATAAACGCAATGACCCCCGACGCGTGCGCTAACGAGCGCACCGACACGCGCGCCACAGATGACCACCTTCACGCTGGACCCCAAGGAGAGTGCCGGCAAGGTCAAACCCGTGCTCCACTTCTGCGGTCAGCCCCTTGGGTACGAGGAAAACCCCACCTTCCTCGGGCTGAAGTTGGACGGCCAACTGACCTTCGCCGCACATATCGAGGCGCTCAAGAAGAAGATCGCGGGGAGAAGCTACGGAAGCCACCGCCGCACCCTCCGCGACGACTACCAGAGCTACGTCCGCTCCATCTTCGACTACGGCGCAGCGATATTTTTCACCCACGCGGCCCCAGCGGTGCGGGAGCGTTTGGAGGTTGAACAGCGGAAGTGTGCGCGCCTGATCACCGGCTGCATCAAGCTCACCGACAGGGAGACCCTGACAGCGGAAGCAGACCTGCCCCCGCTGTCAGTGCGGTCCAAAGAACTTGCGGCCGGCGAGTATGCGCGCCTCACCCGCCTCCCACCGGGCAACCCTGCCCGCGAACTCTTGACGAAGACACCGATCCCGAGACTCCGCTACCGCGCTTACGAAGGGTGGAGACGTGCGACCTTGGTTGCCGAAGAGGCTGACACATCGCCACTGCTGCCCGCGGACGAGGATGCCATACTTCCGCACAAACCGTGCCTGCTTCGAATCGGGCGTGGGCCTGCGATACTGCGGGGCTGGACGGCCTCCCGAGGGAGCCCCTGGCGCTATTCCAGGGCGACCCGCCCTGGTGCAACCGTGGAGGCGACGTCCGCTTCGTACTCGAACTGCCGCGGCCCACAAGGAAAACGGACCCACCGGAGAAAAGAAAGGCGGCGGTACTGGAGGCCCTGGCCCTCGTCCCCGCTCCGGACTGCACCATTTGGTCAGACGGATCTGCCAAGGAAGGAACCATCCATGGCAGAGGCACTCCGCTCCCTCCACGAGTTGCCGGCCCCCTCCAGCTCCTTGATACAGAGCGTGCTGTGGTGTCCAGACTCCCTGTCCGGTCTCCAACTCCTCAGCCGCGGCCCGGACACCCAACAGATGGCCCTCGCCCAAAGCGTCTGGAGCCTGCTCGACGCACTGGTTCACGGAGGCAAGGCCATCACACTTCACTGGGTACCGGGCCACGCCGACCTCGCCGGTAACGAGGCAGCCGACCGCCTCGCCAACCAAGCGGCCGACGACTGCGACAAGAGTGAGGCGCCCATCGATCTCTCCAGTGCCCGGACAGCCATCCGACGCTGGACGAAGGGCCTCGCCGAAACGCGGTCGCGTCGGCACCCTCACCGGTCACCGACGCATGGTCACGACGAGCTCGACCGGTGAGGACAATTCTCCGTCTCCCAGCTGCGTACCGGCTACTGCCCACTGGTGCGAGCCACACTGCACCGCCTCGGCCTGGTCGGGACCCGACCTGCCAGGCGTGCGGGGAAGAGGCAGAGGACGTGGGGCACCTGCTCGTCAGGTGCCCTGTCCACGATTCAGCCCGGAGCCGGTTCTGTGGGCACCTGCCGACCCTGGAGGAGGTGCTTTCGGGGCCGGCCCACCTTATCGTGGAATACCTGCGGAGGGTGGGGCGGGTCACTGTGCCGGTCGACCCGCCCCCGTCAGCCGCGGCATTGTAACATTGTATTTTGGATAAATTCGTAAATAGTCATGCTTTATGTTAGGAGGTATGGGCATGTTGCATGGAAAATAGCATGTTAACTTAAAAGGGACTGAGCAGGTGCACTCATCGATGGCCTAAAGGTAGTGCGTCATGCATGTTTATTGTTTTGTAATTGCATGTTGTCCATTGTATTCGCTGCGCGAATTTGCTTTTTAACACTCGCTACTTTTCCCATATTCCTCTTGAAAACACCGTTTCTTATAACCAGTTTGATTTTCACCCGTCCTTACACAGAACATGATGCACTAATTGCGCCAGCTTATGGCTCCGAATCGGACGTGTACTATGCTGTCCGTCGGTGTCATTGGTAGGAGCTTGTTACTTGCAACGCACCGTTATCCTATACTGTATTCACGTTCTGGTATTTTCTCCCTGTAAGGTCCAGGATCCCATACTACCTGAATCCTGAAGCACTGTGCGTCGTCCAAACATCTCTGGAGATGATCTACGACTTGGCACAAGAGCTCGCACGAAACGAGGCCGAGCTGAAGTGAAGTAGTGCTGCCGAGAAGGTGCTCCGCCGTCGGCTCCAGCAGACCTGCAGCAGGGCTAAGCAGCGCGCGAAGAGGCGCCGGGAGCAGAACAAGGCGCTGCGCACCCGAAATGCCGCTCTCCAGGCGGCCTCCTCGCAAGCGAGTGCCCTCGCCGCCCGCGGCCTTCTGACCCCCGCCGGGCCCTGGCCATGGGCAACCGTGTCCGCTGGTCCGACCAGGACGTCGGAAGATCCCTGGGTCTGCGCGTCCTCTCGCGACGGGCGTACTTATATGTCAAGGAGTCAATGAAAGTCCCTTTACCGTCTGCCAGCACCTTGTCGCAGTGGATCCATCCATGTATGTATGTATGTATTAGAGCATGAACTATCCACACGAATGAGGTTTTTACAGTTGTTTGTCATGTTGGCAGGTTACATTTTTTCCATGGTTCCACATGGTTCCAGGGATGATGGATTCCGCGATGTGGGTGCTTGAAGCGACCGTAACTAATCTCAGCGACATGGAGATGCTGTGTGTGATTGCGTTCGACGAGCTCAGTCTCGACAGCAGGGTTTGCTACGACCAGGGCCGTGACGTAGTGCTAGAAGCATCCAAGATGCAGCTCGTGATGGTTCGAGGTCTGACCGCTGCATGGAAGCAGCCCATCTGGTACGATTTCGACCGGTCCATGACCTTGTTTGCTTCGAGCCATCATCTCTCGGCTGTAGACCAGCGGCCTGAGAGTGACTGCCGCTGTGAGCGACATGGCCACCAGTAACGAGCGGCTGTGGGCCGGGCTGGGAGTCACCAGCGCTTTCACAAACCCAGCGGACCCAACAAGGTATGTGTTTTAGTACAGATACAGCTAACGAATCGATTCATTTGATTTATTTTTAGTACTCACCTTGAATGGACGCAATGTTCGTCTCATATCGGATAAAGAACAATAGTATACCCGTGCTTTAATTCATTGGGCTGCACTTTTACCCAATAGGTTTTAGTGGGGTCGTTTCTTTTATTTGCAGTTTATTCGTGGAGCGAAGAAATCGCGTCTCTTTTTCTCATTTTCGCCATTTTTACTTTACCTTTGTATTGCTGCGGATGCCTATTGCCGTTGATTAATAATAATTGCCTTTAGAATGTTGATGCCCTTATAGTTGTTGCAGCATTTCATCATCTGTAACCAATCCATTTGAACTTATTTTTACTTTTCAGGTTCATATGGGTGTTCGCTGACACCCCCATCTCCTAAAACTCATCTGGGCACACGTGCTGACTGGCCGTCTCCAGCTCCCCGACGGTACTGTTCTCGATACCGGCCTGTTTGAGGAGGTTTGGAGGCTGGACCACTCGGCCGGCAGCGGCCGAGTAGACATACCGGTCGTTTTGTTTCAATCTGTTCAACGTTGAATACTTCTCGTTGAATTACCTCTCAATAAATCGCATACACTAAATACGTCGTCGTAGGGGGCCAAGTTAAACCGCCGAATGCATCATGGGTTTCTTAAATGTTTATTGATTAATTACAGAAAAACGGCTCAGATAAATGTGTCATGTGTGCATTGTAATGTAAATGTATGTTGAATGTATGTTGAAAATTCATGTGGAAAGCACCCAATTTATTTTATATATAAAAATAGTCGAGAACACTAAATAGGTCGCCGTCCGGGGCCAAACTAAAATGCCGATTTAAATGCACTTTTTGTCAAATGCTTGTTGATTGTTCATAAATGTTTGGTATATATTCGCAAAAGATCGAGTGCAGGAAACATATGACATACCTTCATGATAAATAACGATGCGTAGGCAGGCTAAGTTTAGCTCGGACATTGAATTCGCTGCCAAGTACTTGCTGAGTACCGACCGTTATAAGCGTAGAACGCTTAGCAACTTTAACTTGAAATAACTTCGGAAGGGCATTTTTATGTAAATGTGATAGGATTTACTTATAAGTTGAGTGCTTCTTCCCATTCCAAGTGCTAACTCCATTTTTGTGGAAAAGGTCATTATTTCCATTTAGCTTGCCGTACAAATGAACAAAGTTCGGGGAAGTCGTGGTTAGTGGCTGCTATTGCATTCCATCCTTGCTTTGCAGATAACCTACGGCGGCTGCTGGCAATCTGAATCGGGTTGGTCGATCATGGAGACCACTGAGATCGCCAACGCCTTCCTGAGCCGGGCTGGTATCACCACCAAGTATATGCCGTCGGCACAGCGCGTTGACACCATTACTGACATGGTGCTCAGCTACAATCGGGATTAGCACCTGCGCATGCATGACTTGGTGAAAAGGCTGCGAGCCGCCCAGAAAGGGATCCCTATCCTCCAGTCAAAGCTTAACTCTCCTGCATAAACACGGCGTGGATCCCAGCCAGTCAGGTGGACGCAATAGTAAATGAGCTGCGCGTTCTGGCCATGTCGCTCTCAAGCCGTGACACACGGGCCAATGGTACCGACCTGGAAAACGCCATTGAGATGGTTGAGATGGTAAGCGACAGCTGGCGTGCGCGACGTTCTGCCGTCACCAACGCGGCCAGCTCGTCAGCAAAATGCGGAATGCATCCAGGAGGCTAATGAACGCAGACCATATCAAGCTTGAAAAGTTGCGTGAAAGGTACCGGCGCGAAACTGGTGTCGTGGTGGCCATGAAGGACGCCGGGAAGTGCTGTTTTCCATGGCATATTCAGTCGACTGAGGATAGCGCGATGTCACTGCCGGTGAAACGAGCCATCTGTGAGCCATCCCCGAGCCACCCCCCCCCCCCCGCCCCGTGGTCGCGTGCCTAGACTCACAGGCGGCGCTGCTCACGTTGGAGGGCGGCCCTGCGGCTCAGACCGCGGAGATATGGGAGCTGCTCGGCTCGCTGTCCCGCCGCGGGCACCGCATCCACCTGCAGTGGGTGCCGGCGCACTGTGGCTTGGCGGGGAACGAACGGGCAGACGCCCTCGCAAGGAGGCCTCAGCCCTGGACCAGACCGAGTCGCTCATCGACATCAAGAGCATCACCCGCGCCGCCGCCAGAACGCCCCGCCGATCGTGGCAGCGATCGTGGCCCGGCGGCTGGTATCAGCGCACCTTCAAGGACCGCCTTCCGGACCCGGTCCGCGGCGACGGCCGAAAGGCCGCCGTGGACATCCACCCACTCTGAGCCGGACACTGGAGCGGGTCCGAATAGTACCCCCATCGCATCGGACGCCGCCCGACCGACTCGTGCCCGGGATGCAACGATGCCGGGTGCCCAGCGGCCCGGTGTCGGGTCTGCGACGAGGAGCCGGACACGCCTCAGCATATCCTGCTGAAGTGTCCCTGCCTGTGCGGGGCCCGCCTCCTATCGCTGGGAAACATATATGAACGACCGGAGGACCTGCAGCGGGACGGCGTGGTGGCGGCCTTAGCTGCCGGCTACCGGTCCTACCAGAGCCGTACGGCTACGCCCCGGCCCTAGCCGGGGCCGGAGGGACCAACAACAGCTATATGTGACGCGCTCATGCGTGCGTCTCCGTCGAACGCGAGAACAGCTAGCAATCGTGGACGACGAATTGCGGCGCCTCCTATCAACCTCTTCTGATGTCATCGACATGCGGATGCACTCGCTGGCGGTAAGTAAACTGGCATCCCACTTCCCAGTGTCTGGGGGAGCATGAAAGCTGCTTGCCAAATCGATCACACAGTGGCTCACATTTCACAATGAGTGGACAATCAACAAAAGGATATATTTGTTATGCCATCTTCCGCTCAAACTGCATCGCTTACAAGCGCGACTTATGGACCTAACTCGATATCATTAACGTACTTCCCTGTATTTTTGGTAACCGGTATCACACCAATACAAAATCTTGATTTGGCCCACCATTGTGTTGAGGTTCATAAGAGCATCTTGCTTTTTTTGTTTTAAAGATTGCGGACCGATATCATACATATAGATAATTCACGGTTACCTGTTTCCAAAAAAAAAAATAGCACCCAGCCAACACTAATCACAGGTTTTTGTGATGACTTGTGTTCTACTATGAGCATATTTCCTTAAAATTGATGCTTAGTTGGCATTATTTAAAGAAGATTGCGCCTGGTAGACCCGTATTCAGTTATCGTATTTCACTATGTTATTACCTTTCGTTATTACGGTATTGTCCTGCCAACTATCTGTACTGGGTGTGCATTTGGTACTGTCACATGCCTGTTAAATATGCACGTCTATCGGTCGTGGAGCCGACGGCAGATACCGATCACTGCTGCATTCGGCAGCAGTCGACCGCCGTTCTTCAGGGTCTGAGAGGGCTCATCTACGAGGCAGTCAACTATCGTCGGGAGTACCTCGACTCTGCGCGCTCTTGTCTGGAGCCCCATATTCACGGTAAGTTGAGTGTGTTCACAATATTGACTGATCACTTGTGTTCCATTTGTGTACTTGAGCACGCGGCAAGTGCAGAAGGGGTTTAAAATGGTACCCTCGTGGGGAACTCCGGCTAGTGGCTTCGTTTTCAATAATGGTGCGAGCTATGGGTACACAACCAGTGTGTGAATAGGAAATGGAACTAACTTTCACTATTTGGCACTCCCATGGCTTCCATCCCAACGATAACAGCGTGGGCACGTGGCAAGTGCAAAAGGGTGTACATTGTTGCCCTCATATTGGGTGGTCAATATTTAGCAAAGTACCCGCCAGATTGACCTGTAATTTGCTGTATGGCTACATGCTTGGGTACTAGCAACATTCCACTCAAATCATGTATCTGTTGGCACGCGCCCACGTGCGACTGCCGCACTCAGAACTCAGAAACTGCTGGACCAATCGATTTTAGATTTTGTGAGCGGACACAGACATGAGTCTGGACTCTGGGGTGGTTCGCATGAGTCGGAATCGAGATCAGCCAGCACGTGCGCACGTGGGTGGCCCCCGATTTTGGATATCCGCTAACTACGGATAGCTGCTGGCGGACCATATAGGCCAATGGGCGTTACCGTTATTGTTTCGTAATGATGGTGGTAACCCAGCTCCTTTATCTCTTTCACAGATTGAACCAGAGTATTGTTCACGACCCTGCGGTTGGCTGCGGTTCGGCGGTCGGCAGCAGTGGCGATAACTGAAAGTGGGGATGGGGCGAAAGGTATGACGTCACACGGCTGCGGTGAGCTGCGGTTCCGGCGGTCGGTACGAAGCGACCGCAGGTCAAAATGTCATGTTAGGTAGCGCATCGCGTCATTCAGTGTTCATAAGACGCCTGCCAGTGATGACGCATGATCAAAAAGACGGGGCTTAGAGCCTGCGGTTAACCGCCGAACAGCAGAGACCATGAACAGCACTCAGGTGTGGAAGTCTGCTCGGTATTCTGGCCGTCTCAGAGTGCTGTAGAAAACTTCTGCGATTGCGAATAGTTATTAAATGTCACTTGCAAAATACGTGTATCTGTCTGATGTCCATTTTGTGTTCAGTTTATATCTGAGCTGAGTATTGTGTCACTGAGTCCTTGCGTTTTTTTGCGATTAACTATACTTTCCATGACATTTACTCGACAGAAGAAATGTCAGGACAGATTCTGTGTCGTTTGTTATTCGATATGTTTGTGCAACGAATTGTGGCACGTTTATGTACTCGGCTGTGATAGCGTGTCATATGTTTTTAGCTGTGTGTGCCGGACTGCCGGTTGTACGAGATTGTAATATGAAATTTGCAGTTGATGTGTCTCAGTTTTCATGGCGTTTGGGACCTGCTATTTGTTGAGGCTGCGGGCAATATCTCGTCATTTAGGTTTCTCAGTGATTGTGCGAGGAACATGTAGACAGATTAGTATGCAAATTGAATGACCTTTCCTCGAAATTAAAATTAAAAAGTTCAAAATTAGACTATTGATATTTCGATACACAGATCTTCATCAGAATGAATTAGCTAAAAACAAGCTAATTTAGCTAATTCATTCTGATAAAGTATCGCAATATCGCAATATCAATAGTCGAATTTTGAACTTTTTTCATTTTAATTTCGAGGAAAGGTGATTAAATTTGCATATGAAATATCTCGTCATGGTTAATATCACGGTGAACAGATAATCCACGATCCAATTGCGGCACAATGTGATATTTGCTTGTCACCCCGTCACCATCGTGATTTGACTCAGAGTATGATGCGTGAAAGTTATCAGCCTTCGCAATTTTCCTTAGAACAAAAATACATATATGGCTCTGATGCATTCCTAACGGCTGTATCATCGCAGCAACTGAAACATTCCTAATGGCGCTGACTCAAGTGTTCATCTATGATTGGGTATGGTAGGTCTGGTCAGGAAGCACTGACGTCCGAAAGAGTCGGCGATAGCCGGTGACACCGTGCACAACTTTGCATGGAGACATTTGAAATTCGGGTATCGCTGACGTGAATATCACGGTTTACGTGTTCAGGGGCGAGTCTAGGATTTTGCGAGGAGGGGCGATTGATCTGGGGGCGTTATTTGTGATCAACGGGGCGATATGGGTCAATGGAATGCCGAGAGAAAAGGGGCGCAATTTCCGTGTAAAGAAGCAAATCCTGTTTTATGCGTTTGACAATTTCCACTTGGCTTGTACCATTGAACTGGACGAGTATACAACACAAACAAAATTGTGACCATATCACGAACTAAGCCATCTCGGTCGGTTATCAGTGGCGCCGGCAGAGTCCCATAAGCCAGAGGCGCTTATGCACCGACCGATAGCAACCCCGAAACGAAAGCGAACATGTGGCACTCGTTCAACCAGAAACACTGCTGATTAAAGGTCGCCATAGACGTGAGAAACGCTCCAACGCGCGGGCGCCTCTTACTCAAGGGAAGGCAGGGTGCATGGGCGCCTCCGGCTCAGGATGCCATCAACGTAAGTGGCGTTTACGGCTGAGTGAAATATTGGCCCAGAGACGCATACTCAGAAGCGGCCGGCCTGTGCCATGGCTGCTTCCGCCGGCGGGGGCGGCCATGCACTTGGGGCGCCCCTCCTACATCCGCCCCTGTCAATGGCATTATATGCATCGTGATATGGTGCAGACCATCGATGAAATGTCATTTTAATTTTGAAGGCCGGACATTTATAATGCCGAGGCAATGATTAATAATTCAGACACCGGGAATTTCCGTTGGGGGCCACAGGTACCGTCCCTTCCGTACGGACCGACCCGCCGGGACATCCCTTTCCTCAAGTTGTTTCTTCAACGTTAGGAATGGTGAATAGTCGTCCCTCGGCTTTCGCACGTTTATTGTTATTCGGGACTGAAATGGAGACCCCCGCTGCGACGCTCCTTGGCGGGCAGCACGAGTGAAAAGGTATAATAGCTGATCCCCGACCGTTCCGGACTTACACATTCCGGCGACTCCGGTACGGCCTCAACCAGGGAGCCGTTTCACTCTCGCGTTGGCGTGACCATTTTCGCTATTTTGTAAATGCTGTCCAACACCATTGAAGTTGCTGGACCTGAGAGCCGGACACGCGTTGAGCACAATATACATGCATGTAGACTGTAGTCCGTTCCTCCTATCACCGTCATCCCCAATTGAGGCCAATTCTGACTCTCCGGACTGACACACCAATAACTTAACTCAGCACCGCTGTGCATTAATTAAGAAAACAACACGGGCAAACGACAGCAAAATAATAAAACGACCAATCGCCAATAAAAGTAATAAATACCAATGGCACGTCCGCCCAGCCTCGTGCTCCGGTCAGGTCTGGCGCAATTGGCTGCGCTCTGAGGGCGACACAATGCGCTCTGAGAGCGGCAATAAGTTCCGAGGGCGGCATGTTGCCTTTCAAGGGCGGCATAATGCACTCTGATGGCGGCAGCAGAATGCCTTCGGAGAGCGGCAAGACGTCTTCTGAGTGCGGGATAATGCGCTCTGCGGGCGGAAAAATGCTTTCCGAGGGCGGCAAGATGTCTTCCGAGGGCGGCATGATGCCTTTCGAGGTCGGCAAGATGTCTTCCGAGGCCTTCCGAGGGCGGCAAGACGTCTTCTGAGGGCGGCATAATGCGCTATGGGGGCGACAAGATGCCTTTCAACTTCCAAGGACGGCATGGTGTCTTTCGAGGGCGGCATGATGCCTTCCCAGGGCGACGAGATACCTTCCGGGGGCGGCATAATACGTTGTGACTGTGCAGTCTGCGCCCCTGCATGCCTCGCGGGGGGGGGGGGGGGACTGCGCGTGCAGGTGTCGCCCCTCAGGTCGTGCACCCCTTTGTATCGGAAATGAGGCCCCTTTTGGCCTGAGGATGACAATCCCAACAGCTGTATCCCCCTCCCAAAATGTGCTTTCTGGTTGTGCGCCTGGGCCGATCCCTTTGATTATTCACCACTGTACCTGTCATGATGCACCGAAGCGATCGGTACCATTCTTATGTCTGTGCGATTTACCGTTTGCAAGTTATTGGCTGATGTTTCCTTTCCTTTCTTGATAAGCTTTCCTTTAATTATTTTCTTCATTGTTAATTTTATTTACTACCCAAACCTTCAGTGCTGTGAATATGTGGAGTGAAATGCATCCAGTGGTAGTCGATATGATCCGTTAACCCGAGCCCCGCTGGGGTCGACAGCCGAACGCGCCCCGCTGGGGGAAAGGGGGGGGGGTTACATTTGACCTGCCCCTCGTACCTTCTGAACTAATGACCGCAGCGGGACGCACAAGGCGGTGATCGAAAGCTCTCAAGGAGACGAATATATTGCATACCCGAAATTCTTAAAACAAAGTCACATGTCAAGTCAGATCAGGTCAAAGGTCAAAATTGAGGAATTTGAGTTTTTGGGCCATACTTTCCATCCAAAGCCTTAGATTGCGACTATTATCGCACGAGGTGCTCTCAAAGGTATAATGTAATGCATCTCCCATATAAGCGAAAGTTAACTTTTAAGCAAAGGTCAAGGTCAATGTCAGGTCACAGGTCTACGAAAGTCATGCGACACATGTTGTATGGGTTATTTTACACGTAGAATTCGATAGTAGCAGTCATTTTCACAACCTGACCCCATATAATGGCCCTCAGGTCAAGATCGGGCCACAACAAGGAACACATTTGAAATTGATTAATATAAATACATAAAGCATGTTTCTAGACCAGCTTTGTCTCAGAAATACAGCGGTGGTATTTATTTGTCTGTATCTGGTCAATGCAAGCAAAACAATGTAACTTGACAAAATGACGTCATGAGTTACTTATACTTAGGCAGCCATAAGTTAGTCAAAAATAAAGATATTCTTTGAAATTTGGTTTGGGTATCGTCCATAGTTGGTTTGCTAACATATATTCCAGTTTGGTGAATATCTTTTTAAAAAATATGGAAATGAACAAAAAAAAATGGGGTCAAAACCCAAAATTTCGCAAATCCGAGATAACCATTTTTAAGAAAATGTCATTTCCGTTCTTTTGACGTTTTTGTTTTGCAATTTGCATCAAATCTTGATTTTCTACTCAGTTTTCAAGTTATTGAGAAATTCCGGGAGGGGTACAATTTGCCCCCCCCCCCCCTCCAGCGGAGCGCGAGTTAATTCAACTAGTCGCTCATTAGTCAGGAATATGTCCCATGTTGATGTGCAATGCGCAGTCCTTGCATGAGCATGCCGCTGTGCGGGTGTAGGTTTGAAATTGTCAAAGCTGTATTTTTTCGATTTAAAATCAGCAAAAAATGAATCGCTCGCTGCGTAACGTCGACATTTATGTCTTGATTCGTCGATATAATTCGTCTATATGTAATTATAACTCGTCGATGCATGTTTCACGACCACTGACCGGGCATTGCAAATGTCTTCCCATCAGCAATAACGCTGTTTCGCGACGCTTTGAAGAAAAAAGATCTGGCATAAAACTCATCCTCCCAATATGGAAGGATTGGTAGCAAGTTCACTTGCTCTTTTTATGCGAAAGAGGGGCCGCAAAATTAAGCAAGTGAAATATAGGTAGTTCATGGGATTTGCGCCCCTCTAGGCCGGGGCGCCCCCTCCTCTGGGTATGGCGCCCCATGGCAGTGGACCCCCCCCACACACACACACACACACTTTTTAGAAGGTAGCGACGCCTGTGCTTTTAGGTATTATAGGTACTTTATTTGTTTTTGGTATGGAAAAGTGAAAACAGAAAACAGGTACAGGCGATACAGCATTTGTGAATTATAAAGTCGTACGTTCTCTAACAGGTGAATTCAAAGTTACGTTTTCGCTTTTTATGTGTGTAGGGGCATGATTTGATTTGTCAGAGAACGGTTCGTAAGTTAACGTCTATATATCCACCTTTACTTGCTTCCGCTTATCTCAATTAAAGCTGTCTTACACGACGGCAAGGTATATTTTTTACAAGTCAGAGATAGTCGGCAGATTCCACATACAATACGAGTTGAAGTTTAAGCGACACGACATATAACAGACGTTCCAAAATACGGCTCAATAGATATAAGATATAACTCTGTTACAGGCTCAGAGATAATTCGGTTACCGCCATTTCTACGCCGGGGAACACATCCCCCACCCCCGACGACGTAACCGCCAATACTTACCTTGTTGTAGGTACTGTCTAGCGCACTCACCCACTGACCCCGACTCCCTCCCCATGCGCCCTTATATACACCAGCGGCACGCACTCTCATGCGTGCCGCTTCAAGGTTGTGACGTCACACTCATATCTACAGTACAACCGAGGCGCGCCGCACGCACAATAGCCGAGTCACATTTATAGAGGATTATATAGCCACATGCTACTCAACAGGATACGCGGATCATGTTACACACGAAATTCAGCGGCTCAACGCGACATCCATGCTTAACCCTATACTAAGCGATCTAATTCTTGTTGAGCGACTTATCATTCAACGCGGTATACTCCTCCTTAAAACCTACCTATTCTAGTAACTAGTCCTGCCATTATAAGTGACGATCGTTCCTATCTACCACCACCAGTGTTTTAAATACTGTGTCTCCAAGTGTCTCCAACCCGTCACGCAACACGGACTACTCTTAATTAAGTCGAACTATGGTACTAACGTTCTACTACAATTGCCTATTTCTACCCCCACCACTAACTAACTACGTTCTACTAACTAACTACGGTCTACTAAATACGTGCTTATACCCCCCCCCCCCTACAGTACGCGTCAAACACTTGACACAATGGTACAATTATTATCTACGGAAACACGCAGATTTATACCCACGCCGTTCGAGACGCTGGGTTAAGAGTCTCGTGACCTCCAATTCCCACGGTTGGTGTCAGCTCGTTCACCCCGTGGTGGCCTCTGCCGGCCAGCGCCTCTTGGTGTGGCAGCCGGTTGGCAGTCGGCGGACAACGGGGCGACGCTGATGTTGCAGCGGGTGGCGTCAGCTCGTTCGCCCTGCGGTGGCCTCTGCCGGCCAGCGCCTCTTGGTGTGGCAGCCGGTTGGCAGTCGGCGGACAACGGGGCGACGCTGATGTTGCAGCGGGTGGCGTCAGCTCGTTCGCCCTGCGGTGGGCTCTGCCGGCCAGCGCCTTTTGGTGTGGCAGCCGGTTGGCAGTCGGCGGACAACGGGGCGACGCTGATGTTGCAGCGGGTGGCGTCAGCTCGTTCGCCCTGCGGTAGCCTCTGCCGGGCAGCGCCTCTTGGTGTGGCAGCCGGCTGGCAGTCGGCGGACAACGGGGCGACGCTGATGTTGCAGCGGGTGGCGTCAGCTCGTTCGCACTGCGCTGGCCTCTGCCGGCCAGCGCCTCTTGGTGTGGCAGCCGGTTGGCAGTCGGCGGACAACGGGGCGACGCTGATGTTGCAGCGGGTGGCGTCAGCTCGTTCGCCCTGCGGTGGCCTCTGCCGGCCAGCGCCTCTTGGTGTGGCAGCCGGTTGGCAGTTGTCGGACAGCGGGGCGACGCTGATGTTGCAGCGGGTGGCGTCAGCTCGTTCACCCTGCGGTGGCCTCTGCCAGCCAGCGCCTCTTGGTGTGGCAGCCTGCAGCGTGGCCGTGGAGTAGCCGGTTGCGTGGACGGGGAGTCTATTTCGGGTGGTTCCGAATCTCTCCCGATTATGTGTCCGGCCCGTACGACCTCGGTCGTCGCCCTCTTCCCGGCTGAGGACCGGACGTTGGTGAACTCTCCACGGTCTGTCGCGGTCCGAACCGCCCGCGACTCACATGGGCGCTGAACTGGCCGCGGTTCGGTGGTTTGTCCAGGCTGCCGATCCATGGCGCCGTCGGTCCCCTGGGTACGGCCAGCTGTCGGCCAACGGACCGAACTCGGCGTCCATCCGGTAATAGCGCAGAGGGAGTCCGGGACAGCCGCGAGACGGCAGCCCCGGACCTCAGGGTGGAGTCCCCTGGCCTGTGGAGGTCATTGTGCACCCTCGGCGGGTAATGCAGTTGGGTTTGCAGTTCCCTGCAGGCCTCATGATGCAGTCCCCCGGCGCCTGTGAAGGTCATTGGGTACTTTCGGCGAGTAATGCGGTTGGGTTTGCCGTTTCCCTGCAGGCATCAGGTTGCTGTCCCCCGGTGCCTGTGAAAGTTATTGTGGATACTTCTATGTTAAATGTGAGTGCGAGTCAGCATACCCTGGCTAACCCGGCGCGCGGGAGACCCGCGCATGACCGGCCAATTATATCGGTCATGGCGCCTGACCGAACAACGACCTGGCGAGCGGTAGGCCAATTATCTCGGTCATGGCGCATGCCCGAACAACGACCTGGGGAGCGTTAGGACCCGCCCGAGTATGTCCGGTAATTATCTCGGCCAGGGCGCAGGACCGGCCAATTATCATCAGTCGTCTCGTCGGCCCAACCCAGGCTGGGGAACTGACGATGTGACCGGCTCCGTCTCCGACAACCGGACAATTGTAAATGGTTCCCACATTCCTCCTTCGTAAATGTGTGAAACATTGACTCTGGCCCATGGGGTTGCGTCGACCCTCCGCCTTCTAGCCCGCGCACCGTCCGCCAGATCTGTGGGTATTCCAAAGTCACGGCGTACACACATCGCACACCCACGGAGCGCTGCGACGCCTCTTGGTCTTGCCCGCGAACCGCGAGATTGGTTGGTCTCTCCTAGTTACCCTCGCTCCGTCAGCCGTGACGTGGGCATTCCATAGTTACGACATACATACATCATCTGTGGGCATTCCATAGTTACGACATACATACATCCCACAGCATACCCTCGTCGTCCATTCTCGGACGCGCGTCTAAGGAGGTGCGCAGCGGAAGATGCCCTGAGACGCACCTTGAGAGGCTTTTGAACTTGTGTAGGTTCACAGGCAGGATTTTGAGCGTTTTGGTTAGCTCTACTTAAGCGTTTCAAAAGGTGAGCACCTTGCGGAGGCACGTTTTCCCTATGGGGCCGCGTCTTCATCGGTAGAGAGGAGGCAATTTCGTTTCTGACCAGGGTGTCGGAGGCATCGGACGCTTCTATGTTTTAGTTCGGGATGCTTTAATATACAACTGAAAATCCTTGTAACATTAACATCTTCACGTGACTCTTTGTTTCACCTGAATATGTGTATAAGGCTCATGGACAAAAAGGTCACCCGCCTGATCAGGTTGCAAATGGTATGGCGGAGACACGTGTGGTTCGGATATGGTAGGGATCGGACAGAACTCTTCCAACCTTTAGCTACTTCTTCAGGTTACCACGGGCGGATTTACATATGACAGTTGCTTATCGAGTATGCCCGGAAGGACCAGTACGCGAGAGATGCCATTCCATTCGTTAATTAGTTAAATGGGGGCCGTGCGTAACATCAACATCAACGTGAAGATGTTGATGTTACGCTGGGAGTTGGAGCTTTACACACCAGATAACTGGGATGACCGATTGCCTTCGCTATAGCGGTTCGCTGCCTTTGTTTTTCACAGACTCCCTTGTTTGTACTGCGTGTCGAAAAGTGACAAAGGTTCCAGGGAGGTTAGTTGCTTGAAGAACGCACAGTGGCACGGATTCCCAGCAAATCGACGATGCCACAGCCTCAGTTGGTCAGCTCGTACATCCTAGTAGGATGTCCGGCTACCTTCTCTCGTCACATCTCCGCACTTTCTGGCTACCGGCTCACATCGCAAGTGACGGTTTATAGTACACTTGGAGGTGTCCGGCCGGTTACCGTCTCCCCGCCGCCAGTGACCTTTGCAGTCCACTCGGGGGTGGGTATCCGGCACTGTCCCGCCTGTCGGAATGACCTCTCTCCATCGGCTGGGCCAGGCCACCGATCTCTGACGGCTGGCTCACGAAATTGCATGGTTCACTGTGTACTGTGGCCTTTAAGCGCTCGGATACCCCGAACTCCCAACTGATCAACTTTTCTTACTTAGTACGCACAATGAACGGAGATGTGGCATCTGGTGCTTGGCTTTGCCAAAAAGGTCATGGGCCATCTGGTGTATCAGACTCAGCAGGCAGTTAAACCAATTAGTCAGCTGTCTGACGTCTCCGACGTCTGTCGTGAATGCGCTGACGACTCTCATTAGGATTAGCAGCCTCAGACTGGGCCATGGCGTTCATCCGGTGACAACTTCCACGGGCCTTCCGCCAAGATTACCGCGAATGTGATTTCAGAAGCAGCAGAAAGGTGTATCCGGTAACTTGTCCTCCAGGATGGTTGCCACATGACAGGATGGTATGGGGTTAGCTGGTTTATCAAAGGACCTGATATTGTCCGGCACTGACAATTCGGTGGTGATGCTGTTTCAGAGACTCATCGTGAGGTTCAATAAAAGCCTTGAACTGTTCAAACAAGCCTCACACCCGGGCGGTAATCGGAAGCTCCCGCTCCCGTGAACTTATAGCGGCCCGTAACCATGGCCTTAATTTAACAATGCAGGACTTTTGTCAAACTGAACTTTATCGCGGCCATACCGTTCGAAAATTAGAAGAAGAAAAAATCCGACGAATGTTTAAGCTCTCGGAGGAATAAACTGCAAAGAAAAGAAACGACCCCACTAAAACCTATTGGGTAAAAGTGCAGCCCAATGAATTAAAGCACGAGTATACTATTGTTCTTTATCCGATATGAGACGAAAATTGCGTCCATTCAAGGTGAGTACTAAAAATAAATCAAATTAATCGATTCGTTAGCTGTATCTGTACTAAAACACATACCTTGTTGGGTCCGCTGGGTTTGTGAAAGCGCTGGTGACTCCCAGCACGGCCCACAGCCGCTCGTTACTGGTGGCCATGTCGCTCACAGCGGCAGTCACTCTCAGGCCGCTGGTCTACAGCCGAGAGATGATGGCTCGAAGCACACAAGGTCATGGGCCGGTCGAAATCGTACCAGATAGGCTGCTTCCACGCAGCGGTCAGACCTCGAACCATGACGAGCTGCATCTTGGATGCTTCTAGCACTACGTCACGGCCCTGGTCGTAGCAAACCCTGCTGTCCAGACTGAGCTCGTCGAACGCGATCACACACAGCATCTCCATGTCGCTGAGATCAGTTACGGTCGCTTCAAGCACCCACATCGCGGAATCCATCATCCCTGGAACCATGTGGAAATGATGGATGGATCCACTGCGACGAGGTGCTGAAAGACGGTTAAGGGACTTCCATTGACTCCTTGACATACAAGTACGCCCGTCGCGAGAGGACGCGCAGACCCAGGGATCTTCCGACGTCCTGGTCGGACCAGCGGACACGGTTGCCCGTGGCCAGGGCCCGGCGCTGGGCGGCAGTCAGAGGGCCGCGGGCGGCGAGGGCACTCGCTTGCGAGGAGGCAGCCTGGAGAGCGGCATTTCGGGTGCGCAGCGCCTTGTTCTGCTCCCGGAGCCTCTTCGCGCGCTGCTTAGCTCTGCTGCAGGTCTGCTGGAGCCGACGGCGGAGCACCTTCTCGGCAGCATTACTTCACTACAGCTCGGCCTCGTTTCGTGCGAGCTCTTGTGCCAAGTCGTAGATCATCTCCAGAGATGTTTGGACGACGCACAGTGCTTCAGGATTCAGGTAGGATGGGATCCTGGACCTTACAGGGAGAAAATACCAGAACGTGAATACAGGATAGGATAACGGTGCGTTGCAAGTAACAAGCTCCTACCAATGACACCGACGGACAGCATAGTACACGTCCGATTCGGAGCCATAAGCTGGCGCAATTAGTGCATCATGTTCTGTGTAAGGACGGGTGAAAATCAAACTGGTTATAAGAAACGGTGTTTTAAAGAGGAATATTGGAAAAGTAGCGAGGGTTAAAAAGCAAATTCGCGCAGCGAATACAATGGACAACATGCAATTACAAAACAATAAACATGCATGACGCACTACCTTTAGGCCATCGATGAGTGCACCTGCTCAGTCCCTTTTAAGTTTACACGCTATGTTCCATGCAACATGCCCATACCTCCTAACATAAAGCATGACTATTTACGAATGTATCCAAAATACAATGTTACAATGCCGCGGCTGACGGGGGCGGGTCGACCGGCGCACTGACCCGCCCCACCCTCCGCAGGTATTCCACGATGTGGTGGGCCGGCCCCGAAAGCACCTCCTCCAGGGTCGGCAGGTGCCCACAGAACCGGCTCCGGGCTGAATCATGGGCAGGGCACCTGACCAGCAGGTGCCCCACGTCCTCTGCCACTTCCCCGCACGCCTGGCAGGTCGGGTCCCGACCAGGCCGAGGCGGTGCAGTGTGGCTCGCACCAGTGGGCAGTAGCCGGTACGCAACTGGAAGACGGAGAATTGTCCTCACCGGTCGAGCTCGACGTGACCAGGCGTCGGTGACCGGTGAGGGTGCCGACGCGACCGCGTTTCGGCGAGGCCCTTCGTCCAGCGTCGGATGGCTGTCCGGGCACTGGAGAGATCGATGGACGCCTCACTCTTGTCGCAGTCGTCGGCCGCTTGGTTGGCGAGGCGGTCGGCTGCCTCGTTACCGGCGAGGTCGGCGTGGCCCGGTACCCAGTGAAGCGTGATGGCCTTGCCTCCGTGAACCAGTGCGTCGAGCAGGCTCCAGACGCTTTGGGCGAGGGCCATCTGTTGGGTGTCCGGGCCGCGGCTGAGGAGTTGGAGACCGGACAGGGAGTCTGGACACCACAGCACGCTCTGTATCAAGGAGCCGGAGGGGGCCGGCAACTCGCGGAGGGAGCGGAGTGCCTCTGCCATGGATGGTTCCTTCCTTGGCAGATCCGTCTGACCAAATGGTGCAGTCCGGAGCGGGGACGAGGGCCAGGCCCTCCGGTACCGCCGCCTTCCTCTTGTCCGGTGGGTCCGTTTTCCTTGTGGGCCGCGGCAGTTCGAGTACGAAGCGGACGTCGCCCCACGGTTGCACTATGGCGGGTCGCCCTGGAATAGCGCCAGGGGCTCCCTCGGGAGGCCGTCCAGCCCCGCAGTGTCGCAGGCCCACGCCCCGATTCGACGCAGGCACGGTTTGTGCGGAAGTATGGCATCCTCGTCCGCCGGCAGCAGTGGCGATGTGCCAGCCTCTTCGGCAACCGAAGTCGCACGTCTCCACGCTTCGTAAGCGCGGTAGCGGAGTCTCGGGATCGGTGTCTTCGTCAAGAGTTCGCGGGCAGGGTTGCCCGGTGGGAGGCGGGTGAGGCGCGCATACTCGCCGTCCGCAAGTTCTTTGGACCGCACTGACAGCGGGGGCAGGTCTGCTTCCGCTGTCAGGGTCTCCAAAGAACTTGCGGACGGCGTCGTTCTTTGACAAACTTGTCAGAACTTGTCAGGGTCAGGGTCGATGAGCTTCATGCAGCCGGTGATCAGGCGCGCACACTTCCGCTGTTCAACCTCCAAACGCTGCCGCACCGCTGGGGCCGCGTGGGTGAAAAATATCGCTGCGCCGTAGTGGAAGATGGAGCGGACGTAGCTCTGGTAGTCGTCGCGGAGGGTGCGGCGGTGGCTTCCGTAACTTCTCCCCGCGATCTTCTTCTTGAGCGCCTCGATATGTGCGGCGAAGGTCAGTTGGCAGTCCAACTTCAGCCTGAGGAAGGTGGGGTTTTCCTCGTACCCGAGGGGCTGACCGCAGAAGTGGAGCACGGGCTTGACCTTGCCGCCACTCTCCTTGGGGTCCAGCGTGAAGGTGGTCATCTGTGGCGAGCGTGTCGGTGCGCTCGTTAGCGCACGCGTCGGGGGTCATTGCGTTTATGGAGCCATAAACGCAATGACGTCAGAGCAGCCCTGCTCTCACGTATGGCAGTGATGGCAGTACGGCTGCCGTGCTGGGTCGGGGACCTGGGCCGAGTGGGTCACATCAGGTTGCCAGCCGCCGCCTGTCAATGCGATGACAGCGCCGTCAATGCGGACGACGGGCAGTCTGGCTGGGGTGGCGACACTGCGTGGACGTGGGCGTTTGTCTGAATACATCGGTTGTGTTTTCTGTTGAATGTTACATTGCTACAAGCTATTTCGGCACCATTGAGGCAACGTACGGAACCGGTGTGCAGGGATCGCCGCTCCAGCCAGACTCGATGACCGCAGTGGTAACCAGAGCAGCCAGACTCGACGTGGCATGACTCTGGAGTCGAGCCGCGAATCGGAGGGCGACGTCTGGGACGACGCGTACAGCGCGCTGTCGTCGTCTTGCACCTCGGACCTGGTGAGCCTGCAGCTGGACCCGCTGCTGTCGAATGAAGGAGAGGAGGACGTGCTGTGTGGTGGAGGAGAAGACGGCAGCGCGTCGGGGCGGAGGACGGGAAGAAGAGGGAGAAACTAGGACCTGCGGGGAGGAGGTGGCACCAAGCTTCATCGGTGGGCGATTGAAGGTGGTCGGGAGGGAGGACCGAAGGTGATGAGACGATGGCCGGAGGCAGTGATGGCCTGCGGTGACCAAGCGGAGCTGTGGCTCCCGCCGGAGCCTAGCCGAGGCTAGCCAGGTGTGTGTGCGTGTGGGGGAGCGGAGAGTATCGCTGCCCACCTTCATGTGCGCGGTTCGGGAGGCGCCAATGGACAGTCGAAGGGCGCTGAGTGACTGTGTGTGCCCGTGTACATGTGCCAGGCTACAGAGCGCCGAATGTCGATCAGGCTGCAGGAGGAATACACGCGTGTTGGTCTACCGGAGGTGGTGCGCTGCGGTGGAGAACAGCAGAGCTGAGAACAGCAGAGCTGAGAACATCAGAGCTGAGAACAGCAGAGCTGAGAACAGTAGAGCTGAGAACCGCAGAGCTGAGAACAGCAGAGCTGAGAACAGCAGAGCTGAGAACAGCAGAGCTGAGAACAGCAGAGCTGAGAACAGCAGAGCTGAGAACAGCAGAGCTGAGAACAGCAGAGCTGAGAACAGCAGAGCTGAGAACAGCAGAGCTGAGAACAGCAGAGCTGAGAACAGCAGAGCTGAGAACAGCAGAGCTGAGAACAGCAGAGCTGAGAACAGCAGAGCTGAGAACAGCAGAGCTGAGAACAGCAGAGCTGAGGAAGTGGAGCTGAGACAGCAGAGTTGGAGCTGAGACGGCTGAGTTGGAGCTGTGGAGCAGCGGAGCTGTTGTGCCGCTGTGCAGTAGCGGAGCAGCGGAGCTGTAGTGCTGCTGTGCAGCAGCGGAGCGGTGGAGCTGTAGTGCAGCAGCGGAGCAGCGGAGCTGTAGTGCCGCTGTGCAGCAGCGGAGCAGCGGAGCTGTAGTGCCGCTGTGCAGCAGCGGAGTTGTAGTGCCGCTGTGCAGCAGTGGAGCTGTAGTGCAGCAGCGGAGTAGCGGAGCTGTAGTGCCGCTGTGCAGCAGCGGAGCAGCGGAGCTGTAGTGCCGCTGTGCAACAGCGGAGCAGCGCAGCTGTAGTGCAGCAGCGGAGCGGTGGAGCTGTAGTACAGCAGCGGAGTAGCGGAGCTGTAGTGCCGCTGTTCAGCAGTGGAGCAGCGGAGCTGTAGTGCAGCAGCGGAGATGTAGTGCAGCAGCGGAGATGTAGTGCAGCAGCGGAGCTGTAGTGCCGCTGTGCATCAGCGGAGCGGTGGAGCTGTAGTGCAGCAGCGGAGCAGCGGAGCAGCGGAGCTGTAGTGCCGGAGCTGTAGTGCAGCAGCGGAGCAGCGGAGCTGTAGTGCCGGAGCTGTAGTGCAGCAGCGGAGCTGTAGTGCTGCTGTGCATCAGCGGAGCGGTGGAGCTGTAGTGCAGCAGCGGAGCAGCGGAGCAGCGGAGCTGTAGTGCCGCTGTGCAGCAGCGGAGATGTAGTGCAGCAGCGGAGCTGTAGTGCCGCTGTGCATCAGCGGAGCGGTGGAGCTGTAGTGCAGCAGCGGAGCAGCGGAGCTGTAGTGCCGGAGCTGTAGTGCAGCAGCGGAGCTGTAGTGCCGCTGTGCATCAGCGGAGCGGTGGAGCTGTAGTCCAGCAGCGGAGCAGCGGAGCTGTAGTGCCGCTGTGCAGCAGCGGATCGGTGGAGCAGTAGTGCGGCTGTGCAGCAGCGGAGCAGCGGAGCAGCGGAGCTGTAGTTCCGTTGTGCATCAGCGGAGCGGTGGAGCTGTAGTGCCGCTGTGCAGCAGCGGAGCAGCGGAGCGGCCGACGTCACGGCATCTCACCAGTGCGGGCGAGTGATGCTCGCAGCACTGGTGGTGCCGTACGTACCGCTGGGTAGCGACGTGGTGTGCTGCAGCGGAACGGCCAACGTCACGGCATCAGACCAGTGTTCCTGCGAGTTATGCTCGCAGCACTGGTGGTGCCGGACCTGCCGCTGGGCTGCAGTGGAGCAGTCGTGCCGCCGGGTAGCAGCGGACCAGGGTTGTAATGCCATGGATGGTGCCCTGCGGTGACAGACCCCGGGGCTGTTGCGTTTCAGTTGTACTCGTGTGCTGTGTGATCAATGATCATGATAATCATGGAAGTGTGTAAGTACTGAGTGGCCGCGCGGGGCGGGAGGTTCTCGTCGCCGCCAGGCCAGGACCATCTCCCCAAACCATATCACCCCAGGCTCCTCCAGATCCACAGGGACCATTTATGTGCAGAAACGTTGTTCTGCCTCTTGCTTTCAAACCATGTGTACTGTTACCAGTTGTTTGTTACAGTTTGTTGCATATGTACATGAAGTTATTATTATCATATGTACTATTGAGCGCTGTCTGCCACCGGTCATCGATATTTACTAACTGAGGAATATGTAGTGAAAAACTACATTATTTCAATATTTGTTCATCATATAGAGATAAGCAACCAGGAATAGGGGTTACTTTTCAGGCTTCAGCTTGGCTCCAATCACAGTCTAGTTCCAATATTAAAATGTTGTTTTCCACAACCTAAAATCAAAATTGTAACGCTGCTTTGCGCTGTCACATCAATGGCCATCGTCATCATCTTCAGTTTGTTGCAACAGTGTCCAGTGAATTGAACACATAACATGTTTAGCTTCTTAACCTCTACAAGGCCCACCGCCCAGATTTCTGGGTTTTATCATGCAAACCTGTACAAAATTGCCACTTGGCTGAAAGGAAATAGTTCACCTTCAACATTAGTTTAAACTAAGATAGCGATTTGTAGCCCGTGTTGGGAAACCCCTATCTGCAAGTTTTCTTTACTGAAGACTCTCCAGCCAAATATATTTGAGTTTTTGGCGAAGGAATGCGGTGCTGGCGAAAGAATGTTGTACTGGTTCTAGCCCGGCAGAGGCCATACCATCAGCCAATCAGCTTGCAGCTGGTGCTAGCAAGCGAATCGCCTGCCGCCGGTTGGCACATCTCCAATGCGAATCTATCTTCACGTGACTACTTTTGAATCTGATTGGCTGAACCATTTTTTACATTCACTTGACGTCGGCTGACTAACTCAGAGAGTATGCATATAGTTATAGTTATGCATATAGTTAGTACAGAGAGTATGCATATATGCATATAAACAATACAAATTTACAGCCTTCTCTCCTGAATAGGCGCAAGATAAGGCCATTTTTGACAATATAAAAGAAATTGTATTAAAAATATAATCAAATCGTGTTGGGTAAACATTTAAAAAGGTAAACTATTTCCTTTAATAACAAGTACCTACTATAACATGAAAACCACATTAAAAATGTGCAAAGGCATACAAATGGGAGTACATTTTTGCCGTCATTTCAGCCGACCCACCACTCCAAAATTTGCTGGCTGACGCCCCTGCCTACCCAGTCAACAACTTTTTCGCTGACGGCATGCTACCCTCCGCTCAACAAACTTTTGGAAATATGCCACTGGATTTGCCCCCCCCCCCCCCCAAACCCATTGTCCACCCCCCCCCCCCCCCACCCATTTTGCACCCATTTGTGAACACTGAGTACTAACACAACGTCTTGAGTGTCTGTTAAAACAGCAATGTAGTAGTGCTACACAAAAATCACTTAGGTACATATAACGGTATTAGTCGGCCAATGGTGTGTTACACTTGAAGGTAACTCAAAACGCTGCCTATGCAACCGTCCCCGACAAAAGACGCTACAGAAATGGCGGTCATGGCCAAGATAACTATAACTAACGGCAAATCACTGAAGTCTCAACACATCCAACCACGGTAGATAAAATACTCAAATGCATCATGATCCAACCCATTCTGATTCCTCCGAATCATGAATTTACTTACGCCACTAAATTCACCCTTTCCGGCCTTCCAATGCTAACGAGCGCATGCATTTATTAGTACGAAATGATACTAAACTTCGCAAAGTTTAGTAATTATCCGTACTAAAAACCGTTTCCCCTCTTAGTAGCTATTGTTACTAAAAACCTTCGAGGGATTCCATGACAAATCTTCGTCCAGCATTTCTTCGTCGGGCATTTCTTCGTCCGCAAATCTTCGTCGCGCGTTTTTTCGTCTCGCATTTCTTCGTCGCGCGTTTTTCGTCTCGCGTTGCCGATACGAAGAAACGCGCGACGAAGCAATGCGCTACGAAGAAACGCTAGACGAAGATTTGCGGACGAAGAATTGTCCGGGCACCCTTCGAGGACGGTTTGTAAAGATAGGGTTTCCCTACATATGGTAGCCCGAATCTAGGCTGGGCTAAAGGTAAGCTGAATGTGGGCTAATTTCCGCTACATCGATTAATAGATACCGAACAGGCCTCCGCAGCGTATATACATCGGACAACTCATTTACGCCAGGCGCTCGCTGCGCTGTGGCATTAAAACGCCATTATCTCCCAAAGTACTTAGTTAATTTCAGCGAAATTGGATAGGAAGACGTGTAGTTGATGCAGCATAATGCACTGTAAGCTTCATGTCAATATCTATTATGGTTTTCAGTTATAGAGAAAATCCGGCAGGGGGCAGATTCCACCCCCACCCCCGTAATTACTGTAAAAGTTAGGTCAGGTCGATTATGTTATAACAATTATCCCCTACCACACCCGGAAAACGAATGTCAGTTGTCTACTAGACACCAAAAACCCCCTATCCGCCGGTAGTGCCGCAGCGCAGCGAGCGCCTGGCGTAAATAAGTTGTCCGATGTATTTACGCGCCTCCGCACGCAACACGCCACCAACAGACTGTTCAATTTCAACTATTGCGCTATTGCTAGCTGAAATCTTGAAATTTGATTAATGGAGCGCTCTGCCGCCAGTGACGTCAACTAAAGTTTGGTGAGTACATACGAGGCGACCTATATGGCGGTCGAGCAGTATCACCCCCTGATATAAACTATTTATATCTACTGTGATATAAACGAATAATCAGCATACTTCATTCTTAGGTCATTAAATTCACGCTGAATTTGTATTTCGTCCAAGGTCGATTTCGTCTGAGTCCTTCCTCTTGTCAGTTAGCTTCCATAATTCACATCTGCGTAGCCTCCAAGGTTGTATGGAGCTTTCTTTATAGGTTATTTCTGCTGGAAAAACAACCAGTTTCATCACACATTTGGGTAAGTCTCATACAGCGGAAATCCTCACGTATCCAGTCTTGACAGTATGCAAGGCCGATTCCTCTGTAATAAATTTCCCACAGGGGTGGTCTGCTCAACTTCTTATTTTCAAGCAATATCTTGGGGTCAGATCACATCGATGAAGCCTCAGGGGAAGGACATCGGTTTCAACTAATAGTGGCATTATCAGTGACATTCTCAGCGCCCCAGTTGCTATTCTAAGACATTGGTTTGGTATGAGGTCTAGCGATTCCATTCCACCACCTTGTTATGGGGGCCATCAAGCATTTGACATGTGTAGTTGAGGATAAGTCTTATCATGGATTTGTACATGTGTATCAGTACAGATCGGTTTGCTCCATATCCTCGTCCAGCTAGGCATCTTAAAATCAACATTCGCTTAGTGGTCCTTCCTTTAACATATTTGACATGTTTGGTGAAGTAGAGTTGCAAATCTAGTATCACCCCCAGAAACTTTACATCATCAGAATATGTCAAAGGTTGATCATATACTTTCAATTCAGGTATGATTGCCAGCTCCCTTCCTTTCATATATCACCAAAATATCATTGAGTTGCATTTCTGGGGCGAAAAAACAAAGCCCCATTGATCTGTCCACACACTCATGTGATTCAATGCCAATTGCATTGTCTATCAGTGGTAAGATTCTCCTGCCTTGCACCCACATCAAACAATCATCAGCATATAATGTGCATGCCACAATCCTGGGTACGTCTGTGAAAATGTCATTGATCATGATATTAAACAGGATAGGGGAGATAACCCACCCTGCAATGATAACCTCACCTGTCTGAAATCTCACCAGTCTGGGCATGTACATATCTACAGAGTCAAAATGACTGATGATGGCCTCAGCAAACAAATTCTGGATAAGGCCAAGCTGCTCCGGGGAACAGCCCATGACTCTTTTTTCATCTCACAAGACCTTACTTTCGTTCAAAGGTCTGAAATGTTCCAACGGCGGCAGGCTTGTAGGGCCCAGGATGGTCTGGGGGTGCAGGGTGCTGAGGGAGATGCTCCATCCCCTCCCCAGGCAGTCCCGGCTGCTCTGGCCACACTGGCAGCCCTCCCAACCTCCCAAGCTGAAGTTCCCATTACTGCTCCACAGGCTGCCAGTGCCTAAACCGCCTCACCTGTCCAGGGAAACTAGATTTTCTGCTTAACTTGACCCTGATCAAAATTGCCCAGATTAACTTAAAGGGATGGTCCCACCTTTTTGAAAGTTGTCAAATCACACTTAATTGTATGTCAACATGTCAGGTGAGGTCAGCTGAACCTGTCCGTGAACTTTTTCCTTAAAAAATGCTTATCTTGGAAGATATTCAATTTTTAGTTTTAAGCAGAAAGTTGGGTTGGTGACATCATTTTTTTAATTAAAATAACAGGGAAATCCTTTGTGCTGGCAAATGTATGACACATTTTTTGTTGACATCTATTGCGCAGAAAAAGCTAACCACCCAGTGTCTAGATTGGCTTAGATTGCGAACCACCCGGGGATCGAGAAATGAAAGACAAAAATATTTCAAGGTTGACCTTAAAACAAGTTGACTATCATTACCAGTTGGGTAAAGATCATGATGCTCTCGGTTTAGAGACCCTATTCAAATACACATGGGCCTTATTTTTTACAGATGTCAAAATCAAACTAATATCTTTTTGATTAGATCATTGTGGTTGTTTTAACTGCTACCATACTTAATTTCAATGCCAAGCCATCAAAATGGCTATCTCAACTCAAATATAATGTTAAGGTGGGATAGTCCCTTTAAATAGCTTAGCTTCCAAGCACAGTATTCTTGCTGACACAATCAGATCGTTCTGTTTATATATTGTGCGCATCACTGAATCTTGCCTCCTCCCTCACATAGCAGACCCATTTGTTTGCATGCCTCATTTCGACATCATATGCAATGATGTTGCTGGTTCAGTACCCAAGCACAGAGTGTGTGTGTATGTCAATGCGAGAGTCATGCTGGGCGAAATCACTTCCCATCTTCCTAACATCCTAGCATTCCATCTGATAACTTACAATGTTTACATTTTGCTTGCTTACAGGCCCGATCTAACTCTACCGATAATGATGAACTGACCTCCGCATTCATTGCAGACTTTTGTGTAGGTAAAGAGGTGATAGTTCTTGGCGATTTTAACTTGCCCAATCTATACTGGACTTCAGAAAATCCATCCCTTCATGCCACACTTATGGATTTTTTTGTTGTATTTAACTCACTGGGCCTCACCCAATGGGCATCTGCGCCTACCTATCCTAGATCCGGAAATATCCTCGACTTGGTGCTCACATCAGAAGCCTTGGGTTGGACAGCCATCGTTTAACAAGTTCAAGGCGTGTTGTCAAATCACCCTTTCCCAAATGTTACCTCGGGGGCACAACGGTCCGATCCCCACATAAAATGCTGACTGTTCGCATCCGTGCAAATAATAAAAGGTTGCGATAATTGAGTAATCAAGTTGTTAAGATCAAGCAATGTTAAAGTTTCATTGGGAGGTAGGTATAATGAACACACACATATACGGCTGCAGCCCAATCTCACTGAACAGGCCACTGCCGGTAAAGTTGTGTTTAAAGGAAGCTGGAAATGAGGAACATTATTTGAAACATAAATGCAAACTCCACCTTGTTGTCTATTTGTATTTGAGTATCCATTATAAAGTGTAATTGTACAGTCGAAAATCGTAATCATCAGAAGGAAGAAAATTAGTCTCTTGTATACACACCACTTCATAGGCAGGGTTACTATACACATCATACTATACACAATACACATCATAGGCGGGGTCACCACTTCATAGGCCAGGTTACTATACACATCATACTATACACAATACACATCATAGGTGGGGTCACCACTTCATAGGCGGGGTTACTATACACATCATACTATACACAATACACATCATAGGCGGGGTCACCACTTCATAGGCGGGGTTACTATACACATCATACTATACACAATACACATAGGCGGGTCACCACTTCATAGGCCGGGTTACTATACACATCATACTATACACAATACACATAGGCGGGTCACCACTTCATAGGCGGGGTTACTATACACATCATACTATACACAATACACATCATAGGTGGGGTCACCACTTCATAGGCGGGGTTACTATACACATCATACTATACACAATACACATAGGCGGGTCACCACTTCATAGGCGGGGTTACTACACACATCATACTATACACAATACACATCATAGGTGGGGTCACCACTTCATAGGCGGGGTTACTATACACATCATAGGCGGGGTCACCACTTCACAGGCCAGTTCAATCAGTAACAGCTTAATTTCCGGCCACTTTGACATCATGCCTCAGCAATTCCATTGCATAATATTCAAATTAATTTAAAAAACTAATGTGAAATAAGAAAACAAACCTGGAGACATATCTATTCTGAAAGCAACAGTGACTTGGACCACATGAACACACTGTTGGCCTCACACATACTCTGATAAATATCATACATGGTGATAACAAAAATTGCAGTAAGCCACAAACAGAGTCTGATATAAATACAAATATGCACACACACTCACAAATCATGAGGAAATCAAACTTCCTAAGTGGAAGTCACCTATTCACTAGATCACACTTATCAAGTATTAATCCTTCAGTTCATTCCATGACTTTCTTCGTACATGCTGTTTGTTCTCACTTCTCTCACGCGACCTGCTTGCCCTTGAAACCAAGGGTGAAGGGGAAATATCATCTCCAGACGTCTATAAAGTTGGCAACAAATGCTAATTTGTTAACAAATCAAAGGGGTCTGCTCTAAATGACCTTGACCTATGACCCACTATAACTTTCTTTTTAGGGTTTGCTGAGCTTAGCTTTTGACCTTTTTGTAATGACATGAGCACATTCTATCATTGTGGAGATTTTCAAGTGATTCTGAGGAGTCCGCTCAGCCGTATATCGATCGAATATCGATCTCTAATTTGAATTTGAATTTGTTGCCAACTTTATAGACGTATCTATCGGTATGGCTATTTTCAGTGTGATCTATGGTGTAAACCAATGTACTTTAATATTTAATAGGTGTAAACGAATGTGAATGTGAACGTGAACATCATGCAACTATACACACTTCGGTCGGTGATCGCTACCTTAGCCAAAGATTACTGTTAATTGTGATGGGGCAAAGGTCCAACCTTCAGTCACATATAAACATTGCATTTGCCATTCTATCGGGATGTCAACCATACCAATATACCAAGACACCTGTAAACCATCAGTGCTTTAGTGCGTCAGCGGGGTAAAAATCCAATCTTTGGTCACATCCAAGCATCATACTTTTCATGCTATCAGAATGTAGATGATGCTGACACACCAAGGTACTCTACTTGTGTGCGTAGGTATTGTCTATACCCTGCTAGCATGAAATGTCCTATGTTTTGACGTGTCTGAGGTTGGGAAGTAGATATGGGAGTAGATGGAATTGGGAAGTAGATATTTTCACAATAGTTCCTAAATGTGGAAAGTAACCTGGATTGCTGGATATTGTGATTCTTACGTAAACTTATTCACTTTTCAGAGGATTGCAAGATGGCGTCTGATGTTTTGTATCCTGCCCAAAATGCATCCCCAGAATATATACTACCAGGTAAGTTTGTCCTTGTTGAAAACAAATAACTGAATATTTCGATATCACCTATAACACAAATGTGTATATGCTTTTGGATAGAATTTGACAGTTCTGCCGCCCAAAGGAAGAAAACCGTAAGCGCCACTCACCTCATTTTACGCCAGAGCATTTTTTAGGTTTTTGCAGACTTCGCTTAACCATGACACATAACACAGACCAAATTAGGTATTGCAATAATCGTTTTTATACAAGCATTTTACTGGTGCAGCCTTTTTCTTTCACAAATATGTTTATTTGAAAATATATTACTAATTGTTCTTTTCCAGCGCCAAAAAATTCAGGTTTGTATAGATATGTGAAGACCAGAAAGCGTATGTCACGACGAAATCTTCTGGATGGCTGTTACGCTCTCTTTCCTTGGGCACTAGAAGCAAAGGAAAGATGGCATATAAACGTAACCAAGTTACATACGTTTTTTCCCCTCGCTTCTATCCTACGTTTTTAGATCCATCAACCACACAAAAAGCGTAAGTGCGCAGTACTTTTTTTTCTCCCTTAGTCATTGTGGCAAACGATTAGACAAAGTGACAACAAAATAGCCGTACCGTGCACAGTAATACCAGTAAGGTGCCGTAGTTGGCGATGAACGAGCGAGCGCGAAGGAAATGTATGGGCAATTTCAATTCGATCGGGCAAGTAGTTTCTGAGATACAAAAAAAGGTGCGTACGTTTGCACGTGCAGAGGCACCCACCATTGACTTGTGGGAAAGTGGGGGCTGAGAGGTCCCTAACCACACACCAAATTTGAACACAATCGGTTCAGCCGTTCCAGAGATATATAATAGGGGTGTGCACTTGCGCACGTGCAAAGCCACCCAACCTCTGACTTTTGGAAAGGCGGCGGCTGAGAGGTCCCTAACTACACACCAAATTTGAACACAATCGGCTCAGCCGTTCCTGAAATACAGAATACGGGCGTGCACGTGTGCACGTGCAGAGGCACCCACGGGCGTGCACGTGCGCACGTGCAGAGGCACCCACCCCTGACTTGTGGGAAACTTGCGGACGAGAGTTCCCTAACCACACACCAAATTTGAACACAATCGGCTCAGCCGTTCCTGAGATATAGAATAGGGGTGGACACGTGCGCACGTGCAGTCCCCCCCCCCCCTCCTGAGTTGTGTAAAAGTGGTGGCTGAGGGGTCCCTAACAACACACGAAATTTGCACATAATCCGCCCAGCCGTTGCGGAGTTATTGCGAGAATATACTTTTCAACACCCCTCACGCGGCACGCGGCACGCGCAGTGGTAGTCACCCACATGAGCCGGCACTGGTCTCAAACAGGGTAGGTTAAATGGGGCTGCTCAGCAAAGAAGTCCGCTTGTCAATCGGACGTGCGGTTGCAGAGATATGAGCTCAAAAGCGTCGCCACGGGCCGGGCCGGGCCAGGTTGGGTCGGGCCGCTCATAATCAGATGTTTCCCATACACCACGGAAGGACGAGCGAGCGCTTCGCTCGCTCAGTCGTAACAACACAACATCAATGAATTAATGATGTATTTGAATCCACTCAATTCGTTTTGAGAACCAGGCACAAACGTAATAAATGCGTCCATGGGATGCCTCCAGCCTCGGTTTGCATCATATATAAACTATGATATGCCTCAACAAGCACACGCGAACAACAGAGGAGCACTCGCTGCCCCTCAGAGAGGAGCGCTGAACCAGGCCGCCCGGCCAGAGGCGGACCCAGCTGAGGAGCGCGAGTGACGTTCCGGCCCGGCTGCGGCCGGTCCCCACCCCGCGCCCCGGCAGGTGTCCGTGCCGGGCTCGCCTCCGCGCCCGCGCTCTCGCCGCGGGACAGCGGGACAGCTTTTGCCGGTGTCACCATTGCCCGCTCGGGGTCACGTGGCCCCTGCATGTCAGGCGCAGGGGCGCCACCAGGTTCCGCTGGTCGGGGAGGCTCCACCGAGACTGAATGAGCTACGCCAAATTGTTGCAGCATATGCTCCGCCTCCTCTCTACTTCTGACCCTCGTTAGTCGGTCATTCCTGCTCACAGCAAAAAGCACTTCTCCTCCTCGCGTCAGCACAGTTGACAGTCTCTTCTCTCTTCGCTCGTGGAGGAGCAGGTTGAACACCTGTCTCATTGGAGTCAAGTTTTCATTTATGAAAATGTTGTGACCTCTCAGTTTGTATTTGGCCCTGTACACTTGGTCTCTTAGCGAGCCCTGTTCATCCCCTGTGAATCTGACTAGCAAACGATTTCTCGGCAGACGCTTCACATAGACTATTTGTCCAGGCAGTACATCTAGCTCAAGCAGTCTGTTGATCAGAGCCGCGACTGCTGCTTCGAGCCTATCATCACGTTCAAGGATGTGTAGGTCTCGTCCTGCGAATATCAGTTGTGGTCTCCTCCTCAGCTTCTCGGCTTCCTCCCTCTCCTGCTCCAGTTGTGCAACTCTATATTTGATATTTTGCCAGTCATCATACATGTATTTCAGATCCTTTTCCAGAACATGCACCTTTTTTGCCGTTGCTGTGATGGATTCCTACGCAAAATTTAGCGATTCTTCAATGCTACCTATTCTTTGATCGAGCGCTCTTTTTATCTCCTTTACAGCCTCACCGGTTTTCTTCTCGATGAATGCTTTCAGTTCCTCCACCGCTCCATCTTCCTTCTCCTTCTCCTTCTCCGGTGTTCCCGACTCGTGGCGTCTCTTCCGCTGCTTTGTCATCTCACTGACAGGCGCGCCGTGGTTCACCGCTCACTGCTCTCGCGGAGCCGCCCGCGCGCACGTCCACCCTCCACGGCTGCCCGGCCGCGACTCCGCGACGGCCGCGAATAAAGTTCAGTTTTATTTCATTTGGTATGATGACGTCATTATTGAGCTATACAGAGCTACAAGTGTGGTCCGCTTGCTCCGCAATGCGAAGGTACCCAAGTTCCCGTATCCCGTTCCCGTAGCCCGTAGCCCGTAGCCCGTAGCCCGTACCCCATAGCACATAGCACATAGCCCGTAGCCTGTAGCCCGTAGCCCGTAGCCCGTAGCCCGTAACCCGTACCCCATAGCACATAGCACATAGCACATAGCACGTAGCCCATAGCCCGTAGCCTGTAGCCCGTAGCACATAGCACGTAGCCCGTAGCCTGTAGCCCGTAGCCCGTTCCCGTATACCGTGCCCGTATCCCGTAGCCCGTAGCCCGTAGCCCGTTCCCGTATACCGTGCCCGTAGCCCGTAGCCCGTAGCCCGTAGCCCGTAGCCCGTAGCCCGTAGCCCGTAGCTCGTAGCTCGTTCCCGTATCCCGTTCCCGTAGCCCGTAGCCCGTAGCCCGTAGCACGTGGCCCGTAGCCCGTAGCCCGTAGCCCGTGCCCGTCCCTTACTCGTTCCGAACATCACCAATTTCGGGTAGGCTTTACAATAAAGAGTTCGGAATTTAAATATGCGTCAATTTGGTATCCGCCGACGGAGGTTCGTTTTTTGCGTAGCATGCTTTTCACTATGGCGAGGTTTTGCCGACGCAAATTGCTCCGAACTAAATAGCTTGATGTTATTTTTATTACGCCGTATGAAATAGGGGCTGAACGTTATATTAACACTGTCATTATAACGTTCATGTTTGACAATATTAATACATTTTGGGTGGGTATTGGTCAAAAATTATTGCGTTTTACAGCTGTATATTTTGTATTGTCTACCGCCCTCCGTTATTGAAGATATGGCGGTGTGATGAAATACATATTCTAAAATGGTAAATTTATATATTCCAGGCCGATTTAAGCTATTAAATATGTAACAGAAAGCTTTGGTTTTCATGCATAATAAAGCCGGTACCTGCCTCTGCAAAATTGCGTTTGTTTCATCGCGTCACGTTCCATAGGTTCGGAGCACTAAATTAAATCGTGAAGCACGTCATAAAACCGTGATTTGCGTGTTTGTAGCCATGAGTGGTGTCAATCGGTTACCGAAATTTTGGTAACAGAAAACATGTTGTGACCGATTTGGTCGCCCAGTCAGGGGCGGTCAGGTTTATCAATTTTCGGTCGGTCAGGTTTATCAATTTTTAGACACTTTTCGGTCAGCCTAACCTCGCCCTACGGGAGCTTTTTTCACCTTCGCCCTGCGCGGGGGGGGGGGGTGGGCTGACAGGCTCCCACTGTTAACTTACGAAACAAGCAACTTAGAGGAATACAGTAAGAACCAGCAGTAAGAATGTTGCCTGTCATGAGAAGAATCTAACAGTTTGCGATTTTTAGGCTTCAGGTCAACGGGTGACCTTCCTGGTCAGGTGAATGACCTCGGCTCGACCACGTCCAGAACAGCGATTTTGCTCGTCAGAAAATCTCAAAATTAGAAATTGATAAATGTAAATAAAAAGGCATGTTCCTAGACCAGTTTTGTCTCAGAAATACAGAAAAGGTAATTATTTGTTCGTATCTTTTTTTTTAAAGTCCCCAAAAGTTCGTTTTTAAAATGACGTCATCAGTTTCTTACACTTGGGAGCCATCACAAAGTCAAAAATGAAGATATTGCTTTGAAATTTGGTATGGGTATTGTCCATACTCAGTTCTCTCACATATATTCCGTTTTTTCAACATCTTTGAAAATTTTAATTTTGTGGTGATTTTTCCCAAAATTTTGGAAATCCGAGATTTTCATTCTAAAGAGAATGCATTTTGTATCTTTGGTAATTTGCGTTTGCTATTTGCTTTAAAACTCTGTTTTCTACGATTTTTCAAATATTTATCGTTTTTCCACCAACATGACGTCATCAAAACATGATTTTTTCCCCAAAATTCTTGACCAATTTCAATTAAATTTGTACAGCTTACGTAAGATTGTTGTAAACTCAGCTACTGAAAATTTCAGCAAGATGCGCCACATGTGTCAAAAGTTTTCAAGAAAAACCTCAGGGGGTGGGGGGCTGTCAGCCCCCCCCCCCCCCCGTAGGGCGAGGGTTAAACAATTCACTTTTTTTGTCACACATTATATCCAGCGAATATGCTCCAAATTCAATCAATTAATGCAAATACTAAATAGAACACATAATTATTATATCAAAATTGAAGATATTGCTCACAAGAGGAAGTGAGGTCCTTAAAAATAAGTATTGTATTTGTATTTGTATTTGTATTGCAGCAAAACAACCACAGGCACAAAGCCCAGTTACGGTTGCAGTCAGAATAGGATACATTAAACCATTCACAGATAACGCGAGTCCACACGAAACACAGGCCCGCACAGTACAAAAAGCAGAAACACAGGCCCGCACAGTACAAAAAGCAAAAACACAATACCACACTGTACCGTAAAAACAACAGCATAAAGTAGCCATTAAAAGCGCTGGTAAAAGCAAAAAATAAATTTAATGAAGCGCTGGTGGAGGCAAAAGACCTAAAAGTAAAAAGGATATATAAATTAAAGCCATGACTAATCACATACGGAGATGTGGCTCGCAGTAGCAACCTCTAGCCTGAGTAAGTCCCCTGATCATCAGCGAACTTCAGGATATCTGAACGAAGAGAGCGCGACGGAAGAAATAAATCAGTCTGAGGGCTGCTGCCTGTCAGGGAGTAAAACTGTTGTGGTAGGCGAACCAGGAAGCCCCTCCTCACGCAGTCCACTCTCCCACTTCTACGAGGTACGTGGAAGAGCTCAGGGCGCCGCGTGCGTCGGCCTGGTGCCGATAATGGGAACATTCCCACAAGTTCGGCGCAGTCCAGGCGGCCACCAAACACTGAACACATAAACATAAGATCTATTTGAGTAAAACGCGACCTGACAGATGCGCAACCGAATCGTATAAGCAGTGACTTGTAGTCGAGTGGTGGGCACGTTGGTTGCGTCTTTGATCCCAGCCACATCAGGAATCGGTGTTGTAGGCGTTCGAGTCTACGTAGATGAGTGACTGCAGCGCCGGACCAAATAACGCTGCCGTATTCCATTATCGACCTCACGTGTGCCTTGTAAGCGGCAAGGGCTGCGGTATGGTCAAATCGCGTTCTGTGTGCGCGAACGGACATCTGCATGCTCCTCATGAGCAGTCCTAGCATTCGGTTAGCCTTGGAGACGGTGGCGTCTACGTGGTCTGCAAATGTGAGCTTAGCATCTAAAATTATGCCAAGGTCACGCATGCGCACACATCGCTCAAGCTGGTGACCATCCAGCACGTAAGGAACTAGAAAAGGCGATGAGCGCAGGGTAAAAGTGATCGTCTTGCACTTAGCTGGGTTGAGTTTCAAACGCCAAGTTTTGGACCACAAGCTGAGGCGGTCTAAGTCGGCCTGGAGGGAATGAGCGTCCTCTGGGGAACTAATTCGATTGAAAATTTTGACATCGTCTGCATATGACAGACACGATGTTTCGATGTGATTGGGAAGGTCAGCGACATAGCAAGTGAACAGAATTGGGCCTAAAATGCTGCCTTCAGGGACTCCGGATAGTACCGCTGCCCAGTCAGAATGCTTCCCATCGAGAATGACCCGCTGGGAGCGTTGGCTTAAGTAAGACTCGATCCAGCTGAGTGCAAGTCCTGAGATGTTAAAAGAGCACTTGAGCTTGTGTAAAAGTAGCCTATGGCTCACACTCGTAAAAGCGGAAGAATAATCGGTATAGATGGCGTCTGTTTGCGATCCCTTTGTCAGTGAGGTCCAGCAGTGTTCTAAAAAGCAAGCCAAGTTGCTAACGCATGAACGTTTTGGAAGAAAACCATGCTGAGAAGAAGGCAGTGCTGGAAGGCATGCTTGAAGCAGGCCCTCGCACACTACCTTCTCCAGAATTTTAGAGCAAAGCGCTAATAATGAGACTGGTCTGTAGTTGTCTGGAAGCTTTTTAGAGCCTTTTTTGAAAACAGGAATGATGCTGGCCCGCTTCCAAGTTGACGGGAACACCCCGGAGCGCACTGACAATCGACAGATGATGTCGAGAGGGATCGCAAGTTCTTCCGCACATTCACTTAAAATCCTAGCACTGAGGCCATCGGGGCCGCAGGCCTTGTGTGGGCTTAGCTCACGTAGGAGCTGTGCCACACGGCCAGGTGGGACATTAAAAGTAGACAGACCCGGGGCGTTAAGAACAGGAGCGTCCGGCAGTGCGTCGGTGTACGGAGCGATGAATTTTTTTCGAAAAACATGTGTTAAAGTGATTCGCCCTGGCCACTGTGTCTTTCACTACTACGCCATCGCACTCCAAAACGGGAGACACATGACCACTGGACTTCAAAGACTTAATAAAGGTCCAGTATCGCTTTGGGTTCTCCTTGAAGTCTTCCAAAAGACCCATCAGGTAGTCGCGATAACTAGCGCTAGCAGCACGTTTAAATTCGGATCTAGCCCTCGCGTGCTCCTCTGTGTTCGCAGCGGAGGGATCTGCCTTCTTGCGCTTGTGGGCCTGTTCTTTCTCACGCAGGAGATCACGAACAGTGCGACTAAACCACGGTGGGAATTTCTGACGTAACTCTGTCATGGGTATGTGATCACTTACAGCGGCGAATACAAAATCATAGAACAACTCAACGGCGGCGTCAACATCCATGCATTCAAGAACAGTCCAAGGTACTGAACGCAGAGCTTGGCGCAGGGCAGCAAAATCTGCACGCCTGTAATTGTACACTTTTGATCGAGAGGCACGAGGGACCGGGCCTGTGTTAACTCTAAAGTGCGTCACGACCACCAGGTGATCAGAGGTGAAGAGTCGGTCCCGGACTTCTGACGTCACAGTACCTCCGCAGGACACCGCCAGGTCGAGGATGTTCTGCCCTCGCGTTGCCGTCGTCACCGACTGCACAGCTCTGCACTCCGCGATAGCGTCGATGAAGGTGACGGCCCGCGCGGTGCGCCTTCGCAGGTCGGCCTCTCCGTCTTCCGTCCACCAGATCTCTGACAGGTTGATGTCCCCTACCATCAGGAACGGGCGGCCGGTGCGGTGGAGCCCGCGCAGGAGATCCGCGACCCTCTCCGTCTCCCGGTCCGCGTTAGGGGCACGGTAGCATACGGCTAAGAAGGCTGAGCGAGTTGTGCCCGGTTGGATGACCAGCGACTCGCAGTCTGTCTCGAGGTCGGGTCGGTGCAGAGGAGACAGATGTGCTCTGACAGCACACGCCACGCCGCCGCCTCTCCCGCTCCTGTCCTTCCGAAACCACGTGAAGTCTGGCATGCCCAGCTGTAGTTCCGAGTCAGCTACGTGCGGGCTGAGCCATGTCTCGGTCAGACAGATGGCGTCGTAGTCAGCCAGCTCGCCGGCATGTGCGCGGAGCGCTCCCAGCTTGTTCTTCAAGCTGCACACATTCTGTGAGAAGATGCGCAGCCCTGGTCCGGGATTGATTTCAATGTCTCCGGACAGGAATAACATCAGCAGCCAGCAGCAGCCAGTCGGCTTCAGTTGCCTACGTCGATGCTGTGTGGCAGCTGCCCAGAGGCCGAGGTTGTCTGCGGTGTAGGTGGCCACAGCAGCGGGACAGATGGCAGCACCAGAAGCGGTGCAGGTGGCGGCGTTCCGAAGCAGCGGCGGCCGAGAGACGGCTGCCAGGAGCATGCAGATACAGCAGAGAGCAAAAGCTCGGGCGGCTGCTGAGAGTCGAACCCTCATCTTCCCGGTCACTCCCGGCGTCTCCTCATAGTTCCAGCATCCAAGCCGCTCGGCCACCGCTCGCCATGCCGGGACGGGCTCTGGCCCTGACCTCGTTCGGCGCTTGACATCGTCCTCGTCAGGGGGCCCCTGACGAGGACGTATTGTAGGTATTGTATTGTATAAAACCAGTAACCAGTATGCCCGTCCAACTTGGGCCAGATAAAATGTATTTCTTCCTATGTATGTATTTATGTAATATGTATTATGCAGCAAATTAATATGAAATGATTGAGGTCAAATTTTTCCATCCTGTTTTCAATGTGCTTTCGGTCTTGCTTGCAGCATCCACTACTCTGCTTTGTAAATGTATTTGGTTTCTTTTTTCATAATTATACTGTCTTTGGAAACTGTGCATGTGTGTTTTATGATATTAAACAAAGCAATGTTTACAGTGTGCTATCTACATAAATAAGTATAAAATTTGAAAATTGGTCAAATTTGGGATAATTTTGGCTTCAACCAAAATCGGTCGGTATTCGGTCAACCGAAATGACTTCCATTCGGTATCGGTTTGGAATCGGTCAGACATTTTTGGAAAATGACAATTAGTAGCCATTAACTTTGCACGCGCCACGCGCCGCACGCCGAACCACATTGCATACGTCAGCTCGTTCATTTCTCTACACGTCTTTGTTTTTCGCATCCCGATCAGACTCTTATTTTCCGAGATATCGACCTGGGATTGCATCATGTTTCGCGATTGTTTGCATTTTTCACACATTTTGCTCCGGTTTTTCCACGTGTTAAACCAATAGAGAAAAGGTCGTTTGTCCAGCTCGTGCCACGCGCTCATTGTGCACCCCAGCGAGCCCGTTTCTCGACCAGAGTTGTCAACGATTCAATGTGAATCGACTACTTTTGATTGAATAATTCTTATTTCGCTTATTTCAAATGAATCGCTCATGAATCGATTCGCCTGATGCGCAAACCTGTTGTGAGTCACTGATTGAATCATTCATATATATAAAATAGGCTGATTGAATAATTAATTGTGCAAAGAATCGTTCCTTTTTGGTCGAACAGCATAAACTATCCAAAAAAATATGCCAGCGGCCCAGCATTCATCTGTGCCCTGTGGACACCAGGCACTTAATGGCCAATTATATGAACTATGTGTCTTCAGCTGTGGTCTTCTCTGCAATGTGCTTTCGGTCTTGCTTGCAGCATCCACTACTCTGCTTTGTAAATGTATTTGGTTTCTTTTTTCATAATTATACTGTCTTTGGAAACTGTGCATGTGTGTTTTATGATGTTAAACAAAGCAATGTTTACAGTGTGCTATCTACATAAATAAGTATAAAATTTGAAAATTGGTCAAATTTGGGATAATTTTGGCTTCAACCAAAATCGGTCGGTATTCGGTCAACCGAAATGACTTCCATTCGGTATCGGTTTGGAATCGGTCAGACATTTTTGGAAAATGACATAATTAGTAGCCATTAACTTTGCACGCGCCACGCGCCGCACGCCGAACCACATTGCATACGTCAGCTCGTTCATTTCTCTACACGTCTTTGTTTTTCGCATCCCGATCAGACTCTTATTTTCCGAGATATCGACCTGGGATTGCATCATGTTTCGCGATTGTTTGCATTTTTCACACATTTTGCTCCGGTTTTTCCACGTGTTAAACCAATAGAGAAAAGGTCGTTTGTCCAGCTCGTGCCACGCGCTCATTGTGCACCCCAGCGAGCCCGTTTCTCGACCAGAGTTGTCAACGATTCAATGTGAATCGACTACTTTTGATTGAATAATTCTTATTTCGCTTATTTCAAATGAATCGCTCATGAATCGATTCGCCTGATGCGCAAACCTGTTGTGAGTCACTGATTGAATCATTCATATATATAAAATAGGCTGATTGAATAATTAATTGTGCAAAGAATCGTTCCTTTTTGGTCGAACAGCATAAACTATCCAAAAAAATATGCCAGCGGCCCAGCATTCATCTGTGCCCTGTGGACACCAGGCACTTAATGGCCAATTATATGAACTATGTGTCTTCAGCTGTGGCATGAAATTCATCTCTGCGTGAAGAAAGCGAGGCTTTGTGTCCAACTCCAGTGGGCACAAAGTCACTGTTCAATCAGCCCTAACCTAATTAGGTACCTTGGTACTGGTAGGGTTAAGGGTTTCTGGCGCAGTACTACCTAAGTACTTAGATAAGGTACCTAACTCATACTTTGGTTCATAAACCACACAGTACACGCACACCTTTTTCACACGAAAAATCCTCAAAACACACCCACTTTTTCCTAAATGCTAGGGGCTATACCATATCCAAAACTAAATCATAAACAAACATTTGCAAGCTTTGGCCCAAATATCACTGTCTCATCTGCGGCGCAACTTATTTCACATCATGCTTTATAAAGCACTAATAATGTAAAATTTAAATAAATGTTCTATTCGCTTAAAAAGCAAAACGTCAAGCATTAATGTTTTGGAACTTGAAATTTGCTATTATAATAAATATTATAAATATAATTGTATAATCTCACCACTGTGCTATTTTAGCATATTATAGAGTTAAGGGGCTCATCTATGATGGCGTCCTTGTCGTCGCGCCCACGGCCCACTAACCCACTGAACTCTAATAACTAACCGCCTATTTTTATGATTCGATGACGCCATTTAAATTTCTACAGGGTTTTTGAATAACTGCAAATATTCATAGAGCTGTCTGGCATAGTTTAAATGTTTGATTTATATTTGTATTTACATATTAGGTATTTTTAAGCAGCAATTACTTGTCAGTTATCAAAAAAGGTATGGATAATTTGTAATTAATAAACAATCGAGCATATCGATGTGATTAATGATTACTGATGACGTCATTTGATCTGCCCTTTTAATTTACTATCGGAATGGTAGGATCATATGTAAGGCCTTGATAACATCACGCCTCTATACAGTAAACACGCAGTGAGCCAGTGTTAGTGTTGGCTAGTGTTGGCTTATTATGGGCTATTCCAAGGTCTTTTTATAAGTTATATCCTGTTAATTATATGTCGCCGACTTATAAGTTATACATACTGATACCCTGTGGGTGGGAATATTCATTGTGGTGTAGGTGGACTCGGGTGTCTGGATTCAGGACTGAAAATAGCTGCCAGGCTATTACAGTGTATTAGTATTTCTTATTGTTTTGTTTTCTCGCATGGGTAGGTTAGGTACATGCTTCTTACTTAGGTGTTTCAGCACATGCCTAAGATTCATATTATAATGTCTGACTAATAATAGATAGATAGCTAAAGATATACTTTTATTCTGGACATTATGTCCATTTCCACAGGGTATCATGTATTCATACAGCACATCAGTAGGGTTACAAACTACAGCACATAACAAGGTTACTTGTCAGTTCCATTTATTGCATAATTTATGTACTGCATCAATGATCGCAATCAGAGCGATGTCAAACGACTGCTGCTGCACAGCTGATTAGCCAACAAATTAGTTTGTGTTAACGTGTTTCACTTATGTGTATCGGCGTGTGTGTGTGTGTGTGTGTGTGTGTGTGTGTGTGTGTGTGTGTGTGTGTGTGTGTGTGTGTGTGTGTGTGTGTGTGTGTGTGTGTGTGTGTGTGTGTGTGTGTGTGTGTGTGTGTGTGTGTGTGTGTGTGTGTGTGTGTGTGTGTGTGTGTGTGTGTGTGTGTGTGTGTGTGTGTGTGTGTGTGTGTGTGTGTGTGTGTGTGTGTGTGTGCGTGCGTGCGTGCGTGCGTGCGTGCGTGCGTGCGTGCGTGCGTGCGTGCGTGCGTGCGTGCGTGCGTGCGTGCGTGCGTGCGTGCGTGCGTGCGTGCGTGCGTGCGTGCGTGCGTGCGTGCGTGCGTGCGTGCGTGCGTGCGTGCGTGCGTGCGTGCGTGCGTGCGTGCGTGCGTGCGTGCGTGCGTGCGTGCGTGCGTGCGTGCGTGCGTGCGTGCGTGCGTGCGTGCGTGCGTGCGTGCGTGCGTGCGTGCGTGCGTGCGTGCGTGCGTGCGTGCGTGCGTGCGTGCGTGCGTGCGTGCGTGCGTGCGTGCGTGCGTGCGTGCGTGCGTGCGTGCGTGCGTGCGTGCGTGCGTGCGTGCGTGCGTGCGTGCGTGCGTGCGTGCGTGCGTGCGTGCGTGCGTGCGTGCGTGCGTGCGTGCGTGCGTGCGTGCGTGCGTGCGTGCGTGCGTGCGTGCGTGCGTGCGTGCGTGCGTGCGTGCGTGCGTGCGTGCGTGCGTGCGTGCGTGCGTGCGTGCGTGCGTGCGTGCGTGCGTGCGTGCGTGCGTGCGTGCGTGCGTGCGTGCGTGCGTGCGTGCGTGCGTGCGTGCGTGCGTGCGTGCGTGCGTGCGTGCGTGCGTGCGTGCGTGCGTGCGTGCGTGCGTGCGTGCGGGCGGGCGGGCGGGCGGGCGGGCGGGCGGGCGGGCGGGCGGGCGGGGGGGGGGGGGTGCGTGCGTGCGTGCGTGCGTGCGTGCGTGCGTGCGTGCGGGCAGGCGGGCGGGCGGGTGTGTGCGCGCGCGCGTGTGCGTGCGCATGCGTGTGCGTGTGCGTGTGCGTGTGCGTGTGCGTGTGCGTGTGCGTGTGCGTGCGCGTGCGTGTGTGCGCGCGTGCGTGTGTGCGCGCGTGCGTGTGTGCGTGAGTGTGTGTGTGCATTGTTTTATTTGTAAGCGTCTCCTCATGCAATTATATAGACCCATGAGGGTGCAAAATAAAGTGTATTATTAATATTATTATTATTTAGTTAATATTAATTAAGTATGCATTGATTCAGCGATTTGCATACACATTGCGAGTTATTGTGAATGAATCATTCATGAGCCACTCATATTAGCCGTGAGTCACTGTGAATCAACTCACCAGCGTTAATGTCGAGTGATTGAATCATGATTGAATCATTCATTATGATCCGTGAATCATTGTGAATCGACTCACCAGCGTTAATGTTGAGTGATTGAATCATGATTGAATCATTCATTATGGTCCGTGAATCACTGTGAATCGACTCATGACAAATATGAATCATTGACAGGTCTGTTCTCGACACTGCACGTCGTTGAAATGTCACCTGGATCGTGTGCAAATTTCAACCATCTGCTCGCAATATTTAGGCTGCACAGCTGAGCAAAGAACACAACTGCAAAAAGGCCACATACATACATTCATACACACGCACTTTACTCACATAGTAATATAGGCAAGTGTGGCCCGCTTGCTACCGCAATGCGAAGGTAACCAAGTTCCCGTAGCCCGTATTCCGTAGCCCGTAGCCCGTTATGCGCCAATTTGGTATCCGCCGACGGAGGTTCGTTTTTTGCTTAGCATGCTTTTCACTATGGCGAGGTTTCGCGGACGCAAATTGATCTGCAGCGAAATATTTTGATGTAATGCTTTATTACGCTGAAAATATTGGTCTGAAAGCGTTATATTAACACTGGCATTATAACGTTCCTGTTTGTTGTCAATATAAATACATTTTGGGTGGTTATTGGTCAGAAATTATTGCGCTTTACAGCTGTATATTTTTGTATTGTCTACCGCCCTCCATTATTGAAGATATGGCGGTGTGATGAAATAAATATTCTAAAATGGTAAATTTATATATTCCAGGCCGATTTAAACTATTAAATGTTTAAAAAAAACGCTTCGGTTTGCATGCATAATAAAGCCGGTACCTTCGTCTGCAAAATTACGTTTGTTTCATCTCGTCACGTCCCATAAGTTCGAGGAACTAAATTAAATCGTGAAGCACGTCATAAAACCGTGATTTGCGTGTGTGTAGCCATTAACTTTGCACGCTCCGCTCGCCGAACCACATTGCATACGCCAGTCCGTCACTTTTTTTCTACACGTCTGTTCGTCGCATGCCGATCGGACGCATAGTTGCCGAGATATCGACCTGGGATTGCATTATGTTTAGAGCGCTTTTTCGCATTTTTCGCACATTTCGCTTTGGGTTTCACACATTTCACTTCGGGTTTCACACATTTCGCTCCTGACATTTTTCGTTACAGTCGTTATTTTTCGTAACACATTTCGTACAGTCTCTGACAAGGGGCCGCCGCGCCGCCCGGGCGACTGAGCGGGCGGCCGCCCGGGCGGCTGAGGCGTCGTGATCAGAGACTACGTGCCAGAGAGTGTACCTCCCTCTGGCGGCGAGCGTTCATGTCTAGATCGTGGCCCGGAACAGCGACATGAAATCGGGCTCACTAGTCCTGTGTTGACATTACTTAACGTAGGGAGGTAATTCTTTCACCACAACCCATTTTTAGATCTGCTCTACAAATCTGCTATCTCAGTCCAAAAACCCATGTTAAAGGTGAACTATTACCCTTACATACAATACAATGTTGTTTGTTGTGTGCTATTGGTAACTTATGCCTTCTCTGTCTTGTCCTGCCATCCGCGACTCTTTTGTGACGTTTTTGTCCCTTAATTAGTGTGTCTGTGTACATTACTTGACCACGCAATCATTGGTGTTACTAGAGGATATATTATTTTATTTTTTGTTCTAGTTGACATTTATTCCTGTTTCTTTTCCAGATGACCCGCCGAACTCGAAACCTGGTTTAAACATATTAAAGGAGATTAAGGATGAACCAAACGACCTAACGACTAGTTCTTCAACTATCTCAGGTAGCAGTCAGTTGATTCAACTAGTTAGAATTAAGTGGTTTAAAAATAAGCGACATGTCCATTGTTCACTTAAGTAGTTGCTCGCCAACAAACCCGCGAGGGGCGGGTATAATAATATTGACAGAGAAAAAATCAGCATACTGGACAATGGACTGGAAAACATAACGGTAGTGGAGGTCCTTACTTTTTTTCAGCTTTTTCCCACCTAAGGGCTAATTTATTCATCTCATAACACATATTCAAATTCATGGCAAACATACAAATACATATACATTTTTGTTTTGTCTTACGTTTACATCTACATTCTAGATACGTACAGTGCCGCGGCGCCTGCCTCTAACGTCGGCGCCCCGCCAGCGTCCGCCTGTTTCCGCTCCCATCGGCCGACCCGCCATCTTCCCGGCCTACCGCCAGCGGCCACACCACGCCAGCCAGCGGGAACGGACTATCGATATACATCATCACCACAAAATATATCATCAACGCCCCCGCGAAAAGGGGCGCGCCGCAACCGACCGCCGCCACCGGCCGACCCGTCGTCACCCTGGCCTACCGCCTGCGGCGACAACACGCCAGCCGGCGGCGGCGGCGGCGGCCAGCCACGCCCCCCCCCCCCCCCCCCCAAGGGCAATGAAACTGCGTGAACAACAACACATATTACGCAGCGCCATGATGATACTCATAACATTGGCTTAGGTCACCAAATATGGGCTCGGCTGCATTCCACATTCCTACCAATCATGCATTATGAGTGTTGTTAAACAAATGGAATTTCCCACTCGCATCTAACATGTTGTACCACTTGCTTGAAAACGACAGAAACTTATTATTTGCAATCGCGTTTTGTCGCTCGATATCTACATTATAAATAATAAAATGAATTAGACCTTGCACTGCCGGCGTTAATATATTTTTGCTAGCTTGCAGTGAACTATGTACTGTTTTGCAAGTAATATTAATAAATTAATAGCTGGCTTGCTACATGTCGTTCCGAATATTACCGTTTCTACCGAATTTATATCTGCTCGATTGAGTTTATTAAATAACAAATTCCATATTGGCTTTACATTATCACAGGTGAACAAAAAATGTTCCAGCGTGTCTTCCCGATTGCACTGACGACATTTAGGAGTGTCAACTACATTTCTTATAAACAGATATCGCCGGGTAGGCAAGAATCTGTTAAAAATACGATATTGTAGTGTTTGCAATTTTGTCGATTTTGTACACCTGTACGGAATCTGGAAAACCTTTTCCCAATCACTAACTGTATAACCGTGATGTTCCCACCTGGCTACCGCACTTGGTGTTTCCTGACCTACCTGTGCTTTATAAAAGTGTGAGCTACGCATTTCGCTGATATTTAGCATTTTTTTACCAATGGGAAAATCAAACAGCTCTTTTCTTTGATCGGTGTTTTGTTGGTAGCTACCGCTATTTAATTTTTCCTTCCATATCCGTGGTATTCCTCGAATAAGGTTTGCATACGTTAAGAAGTCAACCCTAACCCGGGGAAGTTTGCTTTTTAGCTCACCTATTGTCATAATACTGCCGTCCTCTCGTGTCAAATCGCCTACCATCTTGATTCCGGCCTGGTACATGTCATTAATACATAATGTCTTTCCAGCACTACGAATGCTTCTGTTATACCATAATAGCTCCTTCAGTATGTTCATTTTGATATCGGTCGGACGGTAAGAATAATTCTGAAATTCAATTAGCAATTCTTTGTAGAACGCCGGTATCCTTAAACGCTTTATATCATCAGCCCCCAGGCATGTCTGGAGCATATCAGTCGAATTATATTTACCGATCCTGGCTTGTAAAATCCTGCACCATGGCGATTCATTGCACGTATGCAATCGTCTAATCCATCCTAGTTTCAATGACTTACAAAATAATGTCAAATTAATAGCGTTTAAACCACCATCCTCTATATTCTGGCAGAGAATGCGCTGTGACACTTTTGGTGGCCGTCCACGCCACAAAAATCGCATGATCTTGCTTTGCAAAACTGCTATATTGCGTTGCGGTATTTTGACACAAGCGCAAAGATAAACAAGCTGCGACGCAATAAGTGACTTGCATACCGTAATACGTCCTTTCAGCGTAAGGGTCCGCTGACTCCAAATGTTAATAACATTTTCAATTTTCCTACATATCGGGTCTACGTTTTTTGATACACACTTCTCGCTTGCGCTGAAGTATATACCTAATGTCTTTACTGTTTTCACCGCGCTAATTTCCCTAATCGAATCTTCCCTGTGTTTATCTGTTCCTAGCCACATGACGTTACTTTTCTCCATATTTAATGCAAGTCCAGAAGCTTCTCGGAAATCATCCATGACGCTAATAAATGTTTCGGCAGATTCCTGATCACGAAGAAACGCAGTAATGTCATCTGCATATAAGCTTAGCTTAATTTCAACATCGGAAATGATTATACCGCGTATATTGTGGTTGGCTCTGACATTTATCGCTAAAATTTCAAGTGCTAAATCAAACAGAATGCCGCTAAGAGGCGACCCTTGAAAGGTGCCCCATCACATTTAAACCATGCAGATGTAAAGCCGTTATTCTTTATCGCCAGCTGCGCATCTCCGTACAGTAACTTTACCCATTGCATTAGGCTCTCTCCAAAATTGTACGCCTTCAGAGCCGCTAACACAAACTCGTGTTCTAGTGAATCGAAAGCGGCGCGGTAATCGCAAGCCATTAGTATTCCCCCGCTCCGATCAAGTTCACAGTAGTCAATGATATCGCTTGTTAATCTAAGATTTTCCCCAATAAATCTTCCTTTAATGAACCCCGTTTGCTCTGGCGAGACCAATTTATGGATGACTTTCCCCACTCTATTCGCAATAACCTTTGCAGCAATTTTATATATCACGTCTAATAGGCAGATAGGCCTTTTATTCTGCAAGACTGCCTGGTCCCCCTTTTTCGGTATCAATGTAATTATGCCTCGCTTCTGTGTAATGAAGAAGTCATTTTCATAGGCATCATTTATGTAATCTGTTATATATTCGCCTATGTCGTCCCAAAAGAAAAGGAAGAATTCTGCCGTAAATCCAGTCACTCCTGGCGCCTTATTTTTGTGCATTGTGCTCAATGCGAACCTACACTCGCTACTCGCAATTAAACCGTCACATTGCTGTCTTTCTAATTCATTTAACTTTGGAATATTGTCATTTTCCAGGAACCGACACATTTTGCTCTTATTCACACCCATTGCTGTGAATACTTTGCTGTAATGATTTGCGCAATGTTGCAGGATGGCACAATCACCAACTATAAAGTGACCCTTATCATTTATTTGTGTGATTGTTTTTAGAGCCGAGAGCTGCTTTCCTCTACTCAGGAAATAGCTGGTTGCCCTTTCGCCCTGTTCTAACCATTTAACCCCTGATGCTATGATAGCCTGCACCCCGCGTTTCGTTTTAATGCCGTCTAACCTCTGTCTAGCCTCCATATATGCACTCTTTTGCTGTTCATCTAATTCACTAATATCCTTTTCCATTATCGTGACCTGTTTTAATAGTTCCGTTTCTTCTTTCCTGAGTTCAAACGCAATCGCCTTTCCACGCCGTATACTTAGCACTCTTATATTACTTAGAAGCATTTCAATTTTAACCCCTATGGAGGCGTCTGCATTATAGGGATCAACCTCATTTCGTGCCCGTGCTATTTCCTCCCGTACTGATTCCACGAAAATTGGGTCAGATTCATGCAGTTCATTGTTGTACCTCCACAGGCCGGGCCCTCTCTGTCTACCAGCCGGAACAGCAACTATATCCACGACGCTATGATCGCTCCGAATGCCTGCAGCAATACTCGAATGTACGTCGAACTCCAACTGAAATGCAGCACTTATAAATATATAATCTATTCTCGACTGCTGTGTTGGGTTCAGTCGTCTCCACGTGAAGTTCCTAGTCCGCGGATTTTGATGTCTCCATATATCTACGAGGCAAAATTCCTCCGTGATCTCTTCTAGTGTGTAACTTGCACTCGTTTCATTAAATTTACCTTCCTCAACATCACACATACCCATATGTACATTGAAGTCTCCGCCGATTATCATAAACACGTCATTGAAGTCAGTTAATATGTTACGAACTTTTTCAAAAAAGGCGATTTTTTCTCCTTGAATATCGATTGCTGGTGCGTAAATACCTAATACCGCTATACGATTATTTCCTACTTCAAGTCGTACGCCGACCACCCTACCTTCCGTATCGGCCATATTATCACGGATAACTCCTTGAAACGATCGTGGTATCAATACTGCAACACCTGCCTGGTGCACTGTTCCATGACTGAATAGAACCGTTGACCCCCATTCATTCTGCCATATAGCTTCATTGTCTGAAGACGAATGAGTTTCTAGTAAAATCACGATATGATTACGATACTTTAAGTGCAAATGCCTAAAAATGGTTCTCCTTTTCTTTCTGTCACGCAATCCCCTTACGTTAAAGCTTGCGATCGAAAAATTATTCATTCTATTTACGTTGCTATCGCTAAGAATACTCCTGGGAGCACTCCCACTATGCACTGATGCCATTGAACTATCACGTGAATAATCGCACTAAACAGGAAAACAACACACTCGCCGAGCCGAGCCGATTCACTCCCATCTATCGCACTATTCATCGACACTACCTTCCACGAGCCGCCCCATGCACTCAGACTTTCGTATGCTGTTAACCAATACACGACATACTTCACCGTATTATCCGAGTACCGAGTATCTATATATATACCCCCACCCTCCCTCTCCCTATCCCCATTTGCGCCAACCCTCACTGACAAGGCTCCGACCTTGACCTGGGCAGCGCTCGTCGGGCGGGCTCCGGGCGGCGGGCGGCCAAATCGCCGCACCAAGAACACGGATGCACATATATGTTGTCTGATTGCTACCCGTACCTGCGCTACAACGCCCGACACTATATAATCAGACCTACTACAATTGCGATCGGATAACTAATGCACGCAGTGGATACCCGGCGTACCGATCGGTGTCATTCTGTAACATATTCCGGCAAAAAATGAAATTAAACTTGTTTGAGATGCACATATACATACAATGATATGACGCTGTAAACCAAGTGAACTATCTTTCTATCGCGTCGTTTACATACTATACTTAAACACTAAATTACGTCAGCTGACCTCATTAAGTGACTTTATCCCTTCAAAACTCGCCGCCACACACCGGCGGTCGGAGTTCTAAACCACAACATAGGCTGTGATGCACTAGTCCTGCCAACACAGAAATCACCTGTCAGCATTAACCATGCCGGTCCTTGAGTCTGTTTGATTCCGTGCACCGTTAGGGCACGGCAGCACAACCAAGCGAACCAGGCTTCGGTTGGCCGACCTGTGCCGTCTCCGGCGTCGGAGTCGCACCAGCGTCCGGCGCCGCCGGAGCCGAACCAGCCACCGTCGTCGCCGGATCACCCGCAGCGCCGGCGACCACGTGACCCGGCTGCGCGCACACACCGCGGTCACGTGTCTCACTTACCGCATCACTGACAGTCGTGTCCATACCTGGTGCGAGCGCCTCTGTCTGCTGTCCGGCCAGCTCTGATCCTCCCGCAGCTCCGCCGCGCGATCGCCGCTCCGCCGAGCCAGGTCGGCCCGGGCCAGGCCGACCCACGTCAGGTCGACCCGCGCCACGCCCCTCCCCGACCGGCCGACCCACCGCTCGGCCGGGCGGGCCGGGTCTCGGCACGCCAGCCTCGGTCACCCTCGCCGGCGTCGCGAGTGGGCCGCCGCTCGGCACGCCGGCCGCGGTCACGGCCGCCGGCGGAACGGGCGGCCCCCGCGGATGATCTGCTGCAGATGCCGCTGGTCTCGGATCCTGATGTTCTCGCCGCCTCTCTCCTTTCTGCAGAACACGTAGCCCCGCCTGGTGAAAACCGAGGCCACCCTGGCTCTACCCTCCGGCTTACGAGCGAGAAGTAGCTCATTGTACCAGCGCTGGAGCTCCGGAACCAGCGACTCGTTGAGGTAGAGAGGCGCCATCTGTTGGTCGCCCGGCGCACCACGACGGTCCGTGCCGGGGCGCACGGCGCCGACCCTGCGGCCGGCCAGCTCGAACCGGCGCTCGAATAGCCTGTCTCGGACGTCCCGCTTGACAAACTTGGCAATAATCCTGCCGCTGCCCTGCAGGCGATGCGCAGCCTGGATATCGGCTGTCGTCAGCTTGAGATCAGGAAAACGTTTGCTGAGCACTCGGAACAGTCATCATCTCGATGTCCTCACCTGGGCTCCTCTGACCGAAGTCAGCACACGTCAGGATGAGTGATGACATGCGCCTGTTCATGTCGATGCCGTCTATTTTCTCCCTCAGGTCCTCGATTTCCCTCCTCTGAGACAGCATCTCCTGACTGACTTGCCTGATGGTGGCGTCCTTCTCGTGGCACTCTGCCTCGAGGATCTCGATTCTCCGCTCCTGCTGAGCAAACCTGGCCTCCATCGCCTCGATGATGCGGGTGTTGCCCGCCTCGATGAGCCGCTGAATGGCCTGCAGGGTCACCTCCGACTGCGCCGGTGCCGCTCCACCCGTCCCCGCGCCCCGGGGCTGGCCGCGCTCAGGCGGGGAACGCGACTTGCGGCCAGACAGCTGCCGTTTTGCTCGTTTTTTCTGCACTTGGCGCACCATCTCGGGCACCGACATCTGGCGTTTGCGCGCTCCCGATGCACTGTCGTAGCCCGAGGGGCAATCGGTGAACACAGAATCGTCCCTGTCTGAATCCCGATCCGTTTCCGACGCCATGCTGTCCACACCAGTCCGCGACCCACCGGATAACACCGGATATCTCACCTCACGCTGCACTCACTGCAAAGTCACTGCACTTTCAGGTCTGTATCGCCCACCTGATGCCTCAGTCACTGGTATCACTCATAGCAGAGGTCAGCTGTCCACTGACCAGCTCCGCCGCGCCGCCCGGTCGCCCGCCCGGCACCGCCTCACCGGAGCCGCATTCCAGCGACCCGACCCCGAGCGAGGTCACGCGCCGACTGTGGAGGTCCTTACTTGAAGCGATTGCCTCCAAATTATTACACCCTTTTGTTGTTTTTGTTTTATCTCTTGCCGCCTAACGCAGAACGAAATTGACTCCAATGAACAAACGCCCCAAACTACTTCCCCTCCTAGACAGGGTCTCCCGAAATCAAAGAGCCAGCGGCGGCCCGGCCGTGGCAAGCAGGCTCAGATATCCGAGGGACATTACCAATAAGTAAAATTGTACAATGTGAATTCTACCAATGAGTCGTTATATTCTGATGATGCATCCCTGCTTCCGCACTTGCTGCCTAATTTAGTGTTTCTTCTATCACATTTTACTTATGGCGAATCAGTCTTCAGTACCTAGGGTAAATCATAGGGTAACGATATAAAGGGCATGTTTAAGAGTTGTTGGGCACCTACAGGGTGATTAGGTGAAAGTGTGATAAGTTCTGTAACTAGCAGATACGTATATTTCACGCTGACATGAATAAAACATATACGCTTCAAGACCCTTAAATTTGAGAAGAAAAACAAAACAGGTACATATACTTCTTTCGGAGTTTATGATGGGTATTGTCGTCCCCTATTTGGCACCGACACATACCTGACGTTTTACTTTCAATTTGTTCAATGTTGAATTGTAACAGTAACTTTTATCGTTTCTAAGAAATGCCGAGTGTCTGGGCGACCAAAGTGAAGAGCAATTTTTGTACGCCTAAAATGGAGTGATGCAATGATGTTTAGGCTCATTTAGACCAATGTCAGCAAATAATTAAAGGGACATTCCCACCTTTCTGAAAGTTGTCAATTATACGCCGGTTGTAGTAGAAAATATGAAGTGAGTGCTGCTGAAAACGACCATGATTCTTTTCCTCGAAAACGTCACTTAACTTGATAAAAGTTCAGTTTGATTTTATTTGGTATGATGACGTCATTATTGAGCTAAAGAGAGCTACAGAGAAAACCTTTACGCTGCCAAATTATATGGCACAATGTTTTCAGACAATTCTTGTGACTTGAATACATTTTGTTTTAGTGGCCTCAACTTATGTTACTGGCATCGCGAGAAAAGCGTCTCTTCCTAACTACGCCGCGCAAAACCGGCTCAGGGCCACATAATTCGATAACGGGGAAAACTACACATATGAAATTTAAAAGGAAGTAAATATACTCGTGTCTTAAAGGGAATGTTTCACCTTCGTATTAGTATCCGAAGGTTGGTTGATCATTGGAATAACACTATTCTTTAGATTGTGTTTTCCGATGGGAAACTAACCTGAGCTGTTGAGATGGGGGGGGGGGGGGGGTGGGTGGGGTTGTAAGCTAGTAGCCGCGAATTGGGTCATTTTGCGGCTCTCGAAAACTTAACCTACGATTTTGACGAAACGTTCAGGATTTGGGGTGCCCCACGGGGCCTATCTGCTGGCAAAGTGAAAACTCTATGGCACGTGCCACGTGCACGTGCATTTTCCCCACGTTAACCCTCGTCCTACGGGAGCTTTTTCATCTTCGCCCTACGGGGGGGGGGGGCTGACAGGCCCCCCTGTTAACTTCTAAACCAAGCAACTTAGAGCAATGCGGTAAGAACCAGCATGTTGCCTGTCATGAGGGGAATCTCAGTATGCGATTTGTTCCTAAACCAGTTTTGGCTCAGAAATACGACAAAGCTAATTAATTGTTCGTATCTTGTCAAAAAAGTCAAAAAATACTATTTTTTAAATGACGTCCTCAGTTTCTTACACTTAGGGAGCCATCACTCAGTAAAAAATGAAGATATTGCTTTGAAATTTGGTATGGGTATTGTTGATACGCAGTTCTCTCACATATATTCCGATTTTTCTAATATCTTTGAAAATTTTGATTTTGTGGGGATTAAAAATTACAGTGTTTGTAATTTTAGGGGTCAAAAACCCAAAATTTTGCAAATCCGAGATTGCCAATTGAAAGAAAATTTCATTTTGTATCTTTGGTGTATTGCGTTTGTAGTTTGCTTAAAAGATCTGTTTTCTACGATTTTTCAAATATTTCTGATTTGTTTACCAACATGACGTCATCAAAGCATGATTATCTCCCAAACTACTGAACCAATTTCAATTACATTTTTACAGCATACGTATAATTGTTGTAAACTCAGTTACCAAAAATGTCAGCAAGATGCACCGCATGTGTACAATGCTATTCAAGACAAACCTCAGGGGGGGGGGGGGGGGGCTGTCAGCCCCTCCCCCCCCCCGTAGGGCGAGGGTTAAGTCTATGGGAGTTTCGACAAAAAAAACAACTGCCACGGTCTCGCACAACGATGAATTTAGAACGACGAAACTTTCAGTAGGGGATGGAGCACCCCTGGGCTACCTGCTGAACAAGTGTCAACTGTGTGAAAACTCCATTGCACGTGCCACGTGACCTTGAACATGTCCCTGCACCCCCAATTTTATGACATTTGGTCATTTTGACAGCCCTGCAGTGGCCATGGTGCATTGCAGTGCGCCGGAACGGATGTCGGCAGCTCCTCAAGGGTCAGTGGGAGGGGGTTAGCTGCGCTCGTGCTGGAATTTCACTCATTTAACCCTATTTGTAACAGGGGGGGGGGGGGTGGATTCCGCCCCCCCCCCCCTCATGTTTTTTGAAGATATCTCCAGAACGGCTGGGAGCAGGCCCATTAAATTTTGGGACTTTTCATAGGATTGAATACCGCATTTGGAGTCAAAATTTTGAGTTCTTAACCTGAACAGAGGCGGTTCCGGGTTACAGTTTTTGGTGGGTTCGGTACAGTTTTGGGCGATATTTGGCGATAATACGGAAATGCGATCTTCACGGTTTCTTCCTAACTGCCTCAAGTATGAAGGAGTTGCATCGGTTCACGGTGATTGCAACAAGTGAAAATTAGTTGATGTTAATGAAATATCATAAAAATTCCATGGCAGAGGCGGTTTCAGGGGCTCGAAAAGGGGGGGTTTCCAGGAAGTATGCAATGCTTGGCGCGAAGCAAATAGACCAATGTAAGGGGCATTTATAGCTATCAAGATGTAAAAGATAGCTTCTGCTTCCATTATTTGCATAATTTATTACATATAGAGTTTCAGGCGCGTGTTCAGGCACATGAAAAGGGGGTGACTGGCTTGGTGATGACGATATGCCAGCGATAACGGCGCAATAGACGGTTAGCTTATAATGATATATACACATATGAGGCCAGAAAAGGGAATAAAGTTATTTTTTTGCAGAGACGCGCTCAGGAATGGAAGAAAGGGGGTCATATTATTGCAAGGAAACTTAAGAGGCATGGGCTTACAATGACATAACATACTGTGGTTTTCGGATGAAACACGCACCACAGGCTACTCTACGAACGATTATAAGACAATAGGCGAGTCCAGGTAGGGTAAAAGGGGGGTAAGCTAGTTAGTATCATAATAGCGGATAATATACTTATCAAAAAGTCTTGCGCCTGCCCAGTTTGGATCCTGGATACGCCTATTATGAAGCACAACATACAAAAAGGAACCATCTACGATCAGTAACTTATTTATAGTGCTGAGTAGCAACTTTCCTGCGGGTAATCTTTTTTCCCATTTTACCCCTCTTTTTCACTAACCTGGTACCGCCTATGGCAAAAATATGATTTTTTTACTGTTTTGTCTAATGTCACAATCACATACCATTTCATTTATTAAAAACAAACATAAAAAATGGTTGTATTACGCATTTACTTCACCCCCATATTGAGTGACCTGCACACGCCTATGATTTTTGAATTTTAAAACGCCACCGTCATATATCAATTTCCAATTCAATCTCTATCGATTCGTATTAATTGTGTTAAAATCGGTCGATAAACATGAAAGCTTAGTTGGATCAAAAATACCACTATTTTTTTTGGTTTTTGCCCCCCTGTTGCCCCCCTATAAAAAATGTTGATTTTTTTTATTATTTAGAAATGTAGATCGTGTTGAGGGGAACCAAACACCGTTTCATTTGTGAAAATCTGACTGGTAGATCTCGATATTTCCGGGGGGCGGAATCCGCCCCCCCCCCATGTTACAAATAGGGGTAGCCAGGAGCCTGTTACAAATAGGGTTAAGGGTCGTGGGTTCGAATCCCAGTCAGGGAACAACATTTTCATATTTTTATATATTTTAGTTTAGCGCTATTATCTCAGAGCTACTTGCCAATATCGATACCAAACTTAGCAGACATACTAAGTCGATAACGGTCTATCGATTGATTTAGATATCGATATAATTATCGATTTTCACCGGAATGACATATATTAGAGACGGGTCAGAATTTATCACTAACGCGGCTAAATCATGCACACATGCTACTTGGATAAAGGGCTCTCGATTGAAATCAATATCGATATCGATACACTCATGCAAGGGTCCTGAGTTCGAATCCAGTCAGGGAACTGCCAGGAAACACACGTTTTGCGCAATTATCTCAAAGCTGCTTGCCAATACCGATATCGAACAACGCAGGCATACTAAGTAAATAACGGGCTATCGATTGGTATCGAGACCGTTATCGATGTCGATAATATTATCGATTTTCAACGGAAGTGCACACATGATTGATGGATCAGAATATGTCACTATCGCGGCCGAATCATACACACATACTATATGGATGACGGACTATTGATAGGAATCGTTATCGATATGGATACACTCATGCAAGGGTCCTGGGAGCGAATCCCAGTCTGGAAACGCGCATTTTCATGATTTTATATATTTTACTTTAGCGCAATTATCTCAAAGCTGCTTGCCAATATCGATACCAAACAATGCAGACATACTAAGTCGATAACGGTGTATCGATTGATATCGATATTGTTATCGATTTCGATATAATTATCGATATTCACCGGAAGGGCACATATTAAGAGATGGATCAGAATTTGTGACTAACGCGGCCAAATCATGTACACATACTACTTGGGTGAAGGCTTATGGATTGGAATCAATACCGACATCGATACACTCATGCAAGGGTCCTGGGTTCGAATCCCAGTCAGGAAACTGCCGGGAATCACGCTTTTTCATGGTTTTTAACGATTTCTGTGCCAGTGCCAGCTATGGCCACGTGAGACTGTGTTTGGCTCTTACCATTCACTCGTGCAAGGCTCCTGGGTTCGAATCCCAGTCAGGAAACAACATTTTCATGCTTGTATATATTTTACTTTAGAGCAATTATCTCACAGGTGCTTGCCAATATCGATACCAAACAATGTAGACATACTAAATCGATAACGGCCTATCGATTGATAGCAATATCGTTATCGGTATCGATATAATTATCGGGAAGGACATATATTAGATGGTTCAGAATGTGTGACTAACGCGGCCAAATCATGCACATTTGCTATTTGAATGACGGTCTATCGATTGGAATCGATATCGATACACTCATGCAAGGGTCCTGGGTAGCCTTGGAATTTTGGCCATTTTCTGCAGCCCCGTCCACGACTCGCAGGCTCCCTTCACTATGACGTCATCCCGGGAGTAGAAATCCCTTTACTCAGCTCGATCACGTGTTAAAAGCACGAACTTTACCGAATGATGACGTCATAAGTTTAGTACATAGAGTACTAACTATCCGTTCTACAGATTCAACCATTCTTATTGTTTGGTCAAATGCACCTGAGATGGCGAAAATATTTGCATAAGTGAAAAATTTGAGACGTTCAAGGTAACCCTGCAATTCAAAAGAAAGGATTTCTTTTACCATAGGGAAAAGTGCCAGTGTTTTTTTTTAATAGAAAATGGAATCCCTTTATACTTTACTGCCAGATGCTACCAAATGGGCATTGTATATTCCGTTGCGCAGCGAGGGTACTTAGTGTTGCAAACCTCTGAAATTGTGATATTTAAGTTGTTTTGACTTCGAATAAAACAGGGAAGACCATTAGGCTGGTGTCATTACATAATCTACCTCTTGATTTCCTGCCATACTGCTACTATCAAATCTGGGACGTTCTCAAACAGGACATGCGCCAAGTATGTCATGATTCTTGAGCATGGCTTGAATCTCAAGATCGAGAAGAATGAGCAAAGAAGAGCTGAACAAACATTACAAACTGGAATGAGAAGTGGAAGGACGAAATTGAGAGCAAGATGAGTATAATTTTATACAAGAAATGGAAGCAGCATGTATAGGAAGACAGCATGTATGATAACACACCAGCATCTACAGTCCTATACCAAGCCAGAACCAACACTCACCCTTCCACTAAATGTAAGAAAAAGGTTCATAAATGAGAGCACAGCATGTGATCTACGCAAAGCAGAAAATGAAGACCTAGAGCACTTCTTACTGAAATGTAAATAACTAGACGATACAAGGAACCACAATTCCAACTCTCCAGCAACCAACCCTACATCAAAGAAAATCTCATCATGGATTTTATTTTTGATAATGAAAGGAAAGAAATGGAAGTCAAGAAGGAAGAACTATATACAAGTTGTGGAAAATGAGAAAGAAGAAACAAAAAGCTCAGTATCAGCGACGGCATGAAGCAACCCCAAAGTCAAGATCCTTGGGGCTTAGTTTTATATAAAATAAAGTAAATGAGAAGGCAATGAAAAGGCAATTCCCCAAAACTCATTGCAACCCGATTCTATCTCATTTGTGAGTTCATCACAATATTTGATGTGCTTTGGTGCATGTTATTTGATATTTTTGGTGCATGTGCAAATTGATTTGTGTTCGGCGTCAAAATGTGATAGGTGTTTAGCTATTGTTACTTTTTATTTCTATTTAATTTTCTGCTAATTGTTTTCGTTTGGTTTATGGTTTAATATTTTTATCTACCATTCCATCCCATCTTTTGTCTTATTTTATTATATATTTATTTCATTCATGCCAAAGATTAGCTTTGCATCATTGCTTTTTGATTTTAGGGGATTTTTTTATGTGATCTTGATTATTGGTATACAAAGGTGATTATCAGCAACAAGGGATAGAATGTGATATTTAAAGTATGTATGTCAATGCGTGTGGTTCTATCTGTGCAACTTTGCACATAAATTGTGTATCCCATTGGTGATGTCAAATAAACAAATATACACTGTATCTCACTGTGTATGTGTACAAATAGACCTTGTACATGTTACAACAACACAAAAACAGTACACTTCATAAATTAGCAGAATGATAATTTACTGGTTATGAGCAAGCAA